>JAGQAX010000013.1:16625603-16788103 GCA_019142605.1 Cephalopholis sonnerati | reverse complement strand
GTAACCATGACAATGGAAATGAACAGACGGGCATCTGATTGGCCACAGGAGGGCTGGGACCCAAATGTACGCCGTCTCAGCTACAGATACAACACCCTCATCCAGGTAAAGTCAGGCTGCAGTCAGACAACAGGATGCCTCTGAACACTGATGACATTTACAGTTTTGTCAAAGAATGTAGCCTATTTAAATTTAAAATACAAAGTATCAGGGCACTCAGATAGGTTTAGGCTTTGAGTTGACCACGTACTAATGGAGACTGTAAATGTAAAGTCACCACATTCCCTCATGTCAGATGCTGTTTAAGACTTTGTTTTTTATTTGTTTGAGATCCAGACATATTTACAGTTTCTAGTGAACAACATCACAAACAATTAAGAACCGTTTCTGCTTAATGGCAAAAAAAATAAAAATAAAAATAAAAATCTTACCTCCTATACAAGTTAGTTTTGATTTCACGCCCTCCTGACTTTAGCCATTAGTTCGCTTTCCTCACTACAGTTTCTCTAATTGTACACAGAGATGAACTACTGTTGATCACAGTGATTTCCCTCTGATGCTGCTTCAAGCCAACAAAGACCAACTAGTGCCAACACTGTAGGACACACAGCAAAAACTTTGTGACAGACAGTCATCAGCCAGACATTGACCAGCTGCCTACTGTTGCCTTGGTGTGTCAGGGCCCTTACATGTATTTTTTGTGGTCTTACAGATGTGGTCAAATTGGTGCTTTCTGTGCTCACCTGGGTTTCTTTAGGCTGCTCAACTATTCTTACACACCAAAATACAAGCATGTTAGTGTTTGGAAATTCTTCTGGCACTTGACTTAAGCAAGGCAGTGGAGTCTGTCCCCACTGTAGCACAGTATGGTTTCTCTTCAACAGTATGAACTTCCACCCAAAGGATTCTTGCCTGATGTTCTGTTGCATCTGGAATACTTTGTAAGTATTTACTCCTGACTTGTGTACTGGCAAGTACATAGCTATCTGCATTCATAGCTGTTGTGATTTCTTTGGTAGATATGGTACTGTTTTTCACTTGTTGTGTTTGAGTAAACTAATAAACCTCAGAGGTTGGTAGTCTGGTTTGGTCTGTTGGAGAAGGATAACAAAGTAGCCTGGAAAGTTCTGGTGAAAGATTGCATCTCCTGGGAGAACCGGGCTTAAGGTTCATGATTGGTTTGCAGCGGGAGTATTTGGGAGTTAGAATAAGACTTTGAAGCTTTAGTTTGCTTTGTTTGTTGAGTTGAAATCAATACGGCTAAAACTGCACCAAACAACAAGTGGTTTGTTTCCGCTTTAGAAAGTGGAACTGACAGGATTGTTACTGCACCAAAGATACTGTTAGATATACATGCTCACTTTGTGGAGAGTGCCACCAGAATAATTACTGACTTTTATGGTGTTAAATCCAAAGACATTACTATGAATTAAATAATGGAGTTTAAATGATGCTTTAATAAACTCTATTAAAAAGATAATTAAATTCATGAGTTAGGCCTTATTATTTATTTTTTGTTAATATACTGCAGGATTTTAGTGCTAATTTAATTATTCAGCTCACAATAGCTTTTTAAAATAAATCTGTCTATTTATCAATTAACAACATAAACTTCAGTTTGCATCCATTCATAAGGTTGCATTTATAAACATAAATAAATGAATAAGAATTAAATATCAGTGCCTTCTTGATCAGCCTCATGATACTGCAGACTGTTCTTTTTTATATTTACTGCAGATGATGTGTGTGCCAAGTTATGATACTGACTGTAATTTCAATTAGTTTAGAAAACATTTTTATGCTTCTACAAAGCCTGCTTGTTGTTTATCTGTTTTGTTTAGTGGTCGTTTTCTGTCTGTGCTCACTGCCGCGTTAAATTCCACTGTGATGGAGGACTGGTAATCATTCATTCATTCATTCATTCAACAGTTCAGTCTCTCTCATTTACTGGACAACCACAATTATAGCTGGGCAGGGGTCTTGTGTGGTGTGTGTGTGTATAGCCTATATAGGACTCAGGGACAAATGCAGTTGCTTCTTTCAACTGATTGCTCTGTTGGCTATTTTTTCTCTGAAGATAAGTAACCAAGTTGATTTACTCAGACACTGTTCTTAAGTACAATTTAGAGGTATTTTACTTGCCCACTTGAGTGACTGCAGAGCACTGTCTTCTGAGTGGAGATAAAATGTGTGATAAGCTCCAGCAGGGGGCAGACACTTACCTGAAGAAGACCTCTCACCTGCAGACAGATAATGTGCAGTCTGCAGTGGTGAGCTGTGGTCTGCAGTGTACACTTACAGACCCTGGAGGGAGCTTGTATAACTTGTGGTAAACCTAGTACACGTCGAGTGTAATAAGATACTACAAAGCTGCAGTTAGCAAGAGAGCTGGAATAACACAATGCTGAGACTTTGTAATTGTACTTTAATCAAGTATATGTATTTTCTGCTACTTGTACTTCTACTCCAATACATTTATTTAACCCCTATACGCTAGTTTACATAAAGATTCACATTTTACACACAAAACATATTTGCCTCTGAAACAGAACAGTTTGTTGAGACTACACAGCAGTGTATGAAGAATTGATTATTATTTCATTATCTGCAGGATGATACGAGTAAAATCAATATCATGATATTTATAAGACTGATTCCCAGTAATAATACTAATTATGATACCGTAAATGTACGCAGAATCACACAAGAAATGATTAAATTGATTTTCAGTTAAATTAATTGAGTCCTGCTTTATATCAGACAATTTAAATGAAGAACTTCTGTTACTAATTTTGTAAGCTTATAATTAAAATTTGCTTAGAGTCATTAACTCAATCCTTTAAAATCATAACAAAATATATTTGTATTGTCGCCGTATGATTTCACTTAAAGTTGATAAATAATAATAGTAAGTGCTATAAATAAATACCACTCTGAACGGGGTTCGTTCTGCAACATGAGCACTTTTACTTTTAAGACCAAGAATATTTTGCTGATAATACCTATGCATATTAACGTGAGTAAGATTTGAAAGCCGGAATTGCAAGTGTTACTATGTTGCAGTATTATTATTTTTACTGGAGTAAATGGGCTGAATATTTCACCACTGACTATTTCTTCAGTAGTAACATTTTGTCAGCATACTTGCTGTGTCTTCTTGCTTTGTTCTTTTGCCGTCTTTGTGGAGGCAGAATACAGACAAAATGTTAATGTTAATTGTTCACTGAAGCAGAAAGCAGAGCCAAGTCTGTCTGTGTTTTAATGGACGAATTTATTTACCGACAAATACCAGCACAATTAGCTTGTCACTATATCTCACCCTGTGACCTTTGACTTATCTGAATTATCCATCTAAATGCAAATGAGGGGAACTGGCAGTGCCTTAAGTGTCTTCAGCTGCAGCCAGTATTTCAATAACTCTAAAGTATTTGCAATAATCTGAGTTTCAGCAGAGTTTCAGAATCCTGTAATGGTCTCGATGTTCATTCAGAGGCAGTTACATTTTCATAGGAATATTTAGAAACACATTGCTGCAAAAAGTGTAACTGCAGATCACTGTTTTCCCCGTTTCCCAACTGGTGATTAAAGAGTTGCATAAACACCAGCAGAGGGCAGTGTACACTGTGTGCACTACCAGTTCAGCAGCAAACAACACACATGCACAGTTAGAGACTAGCTGAGTGAGTGAATTTAGTGGAGCATTCAGTAGCTATAGAGACAGATATTTCTCCCAGGAGCTGGCGGAGACCAAAAATAGAGCTAAAAGAGAGGGAATTTGGACTAAGTGTCAGCCTGTCCAGGGTGTACCCTGCCTCTTGCCCAATATCAGTTGGGATAGACTCCAGCTTGCTGCAACCCTGTAGCAGGGTAAGCAGTTACAGACTGATAAATGAATGAACACAGGCTCTTTAGGAAAGAAAATCTCCATATACAGGCAGTGATGCATTTCACTTTTCCAGTTTATTGGGGAAGGTTTTTAAGAAATATAACTAAAAACCACTTTAGGGGAAGATATATTCACAAATAATCATTTTAGATATGAATAACTAGTTTTGTGAAGGCGTTTACTTTCATCTCTGAAGACTGTCTTCTTCTTTTTTTAATTTATTTATTTTTTCTATGCTTACATTATAAAGTGATCATAGGTATACAAAAAAAAATATGGAGAGAGATGGAGAAGACGTGCAAAAAAATGTTATCAGCTGGACATTGTGGTTTGTGGTTGGCGTTTTAATCCTAAAACAGTTTTTCTATCAGTCTTGTGTGTGGTTTGTTACACGGAGTGACATTAGCAGGTGTAAGTGAATACCTGGCTCATGTCTGGCCTGAATTATTTACCTGAAGAAAGAGATGATGAGAGCACACACCCATCCACCACAGGCTGCATGGACATTACATCACTGCCATCCTGCAAACATCACAGCAACACTGTGGCTTGTCTCAACCACGTTTGTCCAAAGCACAGTGTGTGTGAGAGATTATAGTCATGGTGGAAAGCCCTTTCTCTGTATCTGTCCTGTGTATAAGATACACTGCAAACCACTTTGAAAAACCTTTATGTTCATATGTTTAGCTGCATGAAATTAGAGGTCTCAGAGTTACAATATAGGTGAGGCAGTTTATTAAACAACAACATGAAACTGCATGAAAAACTACAAGAGCTGATTGTGTTAGAGGTAATTTTTGCTATTCTCAATAAATACAAGACAGAGTAGCAGTAGACAGAGTTTCAGAATCCATCATTCATTTAAAGCCATCATTTAAGACATTTCTTTTAGTTTGCAGAGGATTGTTTTGAGGGAGAAATGATGGGGATTAACATCTATTGCTGCAACCTGCAATGATGCATGGAATGCATATAACATATCATGCATGATGGCTGCCCCAAAACTTGCAAGCCTCAAGCCTGGGAGATGAAAATGAACTTCTCTACTGGGCCATGAATTACCATGACCATCTCCATTTGCTGCAGTGTCTAGTTAGTTGACCTGGGGGCTTCATCGATCCTTAAATGACTTGTGTAGAAAGCCTCTAAAGGCCCGTGAGTTAAAACAACTCTGTCGATGTGAGACTGATGGTTTTGATGGGAGAATGCTGTCATGGAAGACACTTAAACGTACATGTTTGTTTGAGGCACATTCAGGTCAGCCAGTCAGCAATGTAACAGTCATTATCTCTGTCAGGCCTAAGCCTGGAGGGCATTACGCATTTGTTAGTGTGTGTGAATGCGTGTGTGAGTATGTGCGTGCGTGTATGCATTTATCCCTCTGTCCGCAGATAAGCTTGCAAACTACTGGACCAGTGAGCCTTATACTTTGTGAACACATATGCTCAAGGACCTCTTGTGGTTGTGTTGATGTACAATTGCTGAAAAACCTGTTTTATTGACTGTTTTATTCCATAATGACAGCTGACTCCTCACTCCTCTTAACCAGCCTGTGGGGGGGGTGAAGGTCTTCTGGAAATCAGCTCAGCTAAAATAAACAAGCCTTACCTAATCTCTGACAGGCTGCATTTTGGCCTTCTTCGTGGCCTAGCTTTGTTCCACGGTGTCATAGTACACCAGGAGCATTTCAAAAGTGGAGCGATTATCTGCTCGATTTTGTAGACTTGTAAAATTTGTTGATTTGGACATTTTTCCTTGATCTTTGTGCTTCTACCATAAGTAATTAAGTGGGCTATTTAGTTAAATTTTTTCCCTTTTCTTTTGTATTAATTGTGTTCATTGTTGTTATTTCCTACAAAGTAAGAAATAGCCTGCAACTGTCTTAGCCCACAGTCACAGCTAATACTATTAAAAGTCCATTTATGAACAACATGGATCAAATATTTGTGGCTGTGTTTTAGTTATCAAAAATAAATGAATCCTCATAATTATATCGTATCTATATTCCACGTATAGTACCTGTTAGCATGAAAACTAGATCTGTCAAAAATGTATGAAGCATGTCTTCTAGTTTCTGGGACGCTTCTGAAATGTGTTGCAGCGCATGTGCTGGAATTACAAGGATTGTCTAGCATGGTCACAGTCGACCCTGGAGAGCATGCAGCTGCCTGGCAGAGATCAACACTCTGCAAAGTGCATTTTCTAGTGTATCCATTCAATCTTTTTACCCCATTTTTTTTTACTAATTATATATACACTAATCTATTTTTGGATTATGAAATGATGAACTATGTCTTCTTGCCTAAACAGGATCTGGTTGTCTCACTAACTTCCATTCATCCTATAGCAGATATATTTTATCTTTGTTTGTGGTTCTGTTATTTGACTTCCAGTTAAGTACCAAGCAAAATCATCATTGGAAAAGCAGCTTTATTGTCTCTAAAACTGCTCCGTTATCAAGTTAATTTGAATTACATCCATCTGCGCATCAGTACATGTACTGTAAGAGATGTATGAATGATGGGAGGAAGAGGTGAAGTAAAAGAAAGACAGAGGCAGAGCTATAAAAGACAAAAAGACAGACACCATACAGATCCTCTGTGTTAAATTATTCAACATGTGGTTTCTGATAGTTTGCTGTTGGCCCTGCTCGCTCCTGTTTACTTTGTCACAGGCTGTGTGTGTGTGTGTGTGTGTGTGTGTGTGTGTGTGTGTGTGTGTGCGTGTGCGTGTGTGTGCGTGTGTGTGCGTGTGTGTGTGTGTGTGAAACAGGTGCTTGGTGGTGTAATGTTCAGGTGGCTCAGTTTGCCAGACGGAGTATTTACTTAATTAAACTGACATATATGTAACACACACTCAAACAACCATTCATCACACTCACAGACACACAGCACATAGTCACCGACGCACATCTTGTGCTACACGCAGAGTGCAGATTAGAAGGAAAAGAAAAATAGAAACAAACAGAAGTAAAGCTAAAGTAAAGCTAGCTACCAGAATGTTGATGCTGAGCAGGTATAATATTCACCATATTAGGTATTTACTAATTAGCACTGAACACCAAGCACAGGTGAGGCTGATGGGAAGGTCTTGAGTTTTGCAGGTAATTTGCATGAAATTAAACTTTGGCCAGACGATAGCACTAGATTAGAAGTCAGTGGATCAAAGGTATTACACTTCATCCTCTGGGGACCATGAATGTGTCAGTGTAACGTAGCATAAAATGGAAATTCTCAAGTAAAGTACAAGTACCTCAATATTGCACTCAAATGCAGTTTGAAAACCCAACACAAGGGACAGAAATTTTTTGTGGGAGTAGGATGGGACAATGAAAATCCACATCAGTGTCACCCTATAATTCACACACCACTGGTGGTGGAACTGCCATGCAAGGCGCTGGCCTGCTCATCGAGAGCAACTTGGGGTCCAGTGTTCTTGAGTCGTCTTGCTCAAAGACACCCCGATGTGCAGACAGGAGGAGTCATAGACCAAACTTTGTGATTAAAGGGCAACCTACTCTATCTCCTGAGCCACAGCCTCCATATTCAGGGAACTCTGATGCAGTAAAATCAGCTTCTGTATTGTTTCCTGTGCATCCATCCATTTTCTTACTGTTGCTGTCACTGACCTTGACGCTTCGCTTGCTGTCTGAAAGCACTTCAACAATGTCGTCCTGCCAAGAAATGTTGAAAGGCAATGACAGAACAATATGTTACATGTGCATGGCCCTGTGAGAATGAGCTCTTTCCATTTTCAACATTTAACTTTGGGGGAATCACAAGGTTCTAAACTTTTCATTTTATTAGACTGTTGTATTTTAAATTATTCTTCAGGGTAAATAATGGTCATATGAAGTAATGAGGGAGTATTTGATAACTACTCAGTACTACATATTACAAAGGGGTACATAAAAATGGCAGATAATGATTTTAAGTCATGAGTAGCGAATAAGTCGAAACTAGTTTTTGCTGCAGGTTTAGAGTTAATCAAGAGCGACTCGTGAAGAAAATGGTAGTTATTCTGATTCACAGGTATTTATGAACTAATCATTACCCAAGGATTCATTTATAAAGTATCTCCCAGTCTGTTCTCCACTATATAGTCCTCAATTCAGGAATTACTCACTAATGATTCATTAATTATCAGGTCATTTCTGATTCATCCCTCAGTAACCACTGAATTATCCTCATACAATGGTTCGTATGATATTTTATGAAAAATCATATACAGTAGTTCATACAACATCTCACAACTTCGCTCCCCATGAATGATATTATGTACTTAACGCAAAGTTGCCTGCTTAACGTAAATGTACATAGATTAGGTTCAGGCAGGAAAAGATATGTAGATAAGGTTTAGGAAAGGCATATGCACAAACAGTGCATGCGACCAGTCTGTCCTACTTACTTATTATAAAGTGTCGCCAGTATTTTTAATATTAGTAGTATGCTAATATTGTCTTTAATGTTTCTCAGTCTAGAAACACACAGTTCATCTTGCATAACCTGCCGAACTTACATTGCAGTACAAGCCTGTAGTGTATTTATCTATACAGAAATCCAACACTATAGGACACACCTGCTTGCACCTGAGGAGGAAGTGACATCTTGTTGCCATGGGTGACAGGGGAGGTTGTGGGGGGCTGGGTTAACATAGTGTGAGTGTGATAGAGGGAGAAGGAGAGACAGGAGGAGGATTGTTCCAAAATGTTGCTGCAGTGGAAACTTCAAAGTGACCGGGAAATTAGCAGAAGCCTGGATTTTTTTTAAGTCCATTTCCTAATAGTGGATTAGAAAGATACAAGAGAACAGGATCGAAGGTCACAAACCAGGATGTTTGACCCTATTAGACTATACGGTGTTTCATATTGGACCTGTTTTTCTTGACATTAATTTTTGCATCACTTAAGGGGCATTTCAGCTTTTTTTTTTTTTTTTAAGGAGCCAAAGGAAGAGGACAAGAAGTGACATGTGACCACAATCTGCTTGAACCTGTGATGAACTGAACCTGTTGAACCATTAAGATTTTGAACATTTCAGTGTTTTTGTGACATCTACACGTGTTATCCTGAGGATCTATCCTATTGGATATTTTACTTGGATATTTGGAAATTGTCCACCTGGGTGCATAAGTAGGAAATACACAAACATCAGACCAAATTACACACCTTGCCACCTGTATTTGTGGATATTGTGCAATAGAAGACTGCTTCCATCAGATATCATTGTCAGAGTGTGTGAGTTTGTACAGTGCATGTGAAGATGTACAAGCGTCGGGAATATGTGGAACTTTATGAGAAAGATCTGGCCAAATGGGCATTGCTACGCAACGTCAACACTGTGATGAAACACAGCACACTTCTGCCGGTACGCAAGTGTGGGTGTGTGTGCGTGTGTTTTAAGTTTCATAAGTCATAATTGTATGTTTGTCCTCTGTGGGTTTTGTGTTGCGCAAGATACGTACGTGTGTTCCCTTGTTTCATGCATCAAATATTAATTATATTTCTGTGTGGCCTTGTCGTGATACCTGTGTGTGTGTGTGTGTGTGTGTGAGAGACAGAGAGTCAGTCTGTCTGTTGTTATGCAATATGTAATGTTGCATAACTGTACGTTAAATGCATGAATCACAAGAATGTGGTTTTGTGTTGAATCTGTTCAGAGTAATGAATCATAATTGTATATCTGAAAACAGCTTAGGCTTTTGATGTACCATAGTGTGTGTGCGCGTGCACGTCTGCCTTGTTGCATGTTATTAAAAACTGTGTCACGAAGGCAACAATTTATGGCAATGTTTGTGAGCACCGAAGGCAGTGCTTTAAGTTCAATTTTGGACATCACAGAATTTGTTGATGTTTAAGGAGGATAACCAGAGGTCATTTAGCTAAGCCTAGCACAAAGACTGGGAACAGGGGGAAACAGCTAGCCTGACTCTGTACAAAGGTAACAAAATCCACCTACCAACACCTCCAAGGCTGTATTCAGACCGACTTACGTGCTGTGTGAAAAATACAGCTCTTTTACTCATTTGAATGTGGCTCAGCTTTTACCGGACCACAGCGTGACCTCACCCAGTAACAGTGTTTCTGCTGTTTAGCTTGCAGTTGTGCTGAAAGATGAAGTAAGAGTAGTAAACTGTGTAGTGTTTTAAACCTCTGTGCGGTGTTTTGGCATCTGATAAGCCTTCAGACTAATGGTTCTGTCAGTAAAACTCGACTTCCTGTATCATGTTTATTTTACTTTACTTGAGGATTTCCATGTTCATTGGATGCATTGGTTGTGAACCACTGGGGCCTCCAGAAATGTTTTAATCGGTGTGGCCAGATGGTGCCACTGAAAGTCTTATGGTGGCACACCAAAACCAAAAGTCATAACTGAATTTAAAGAATTCTGTTATGCTGTTGAAGCATGTAGGCTAGGTATGTGTAAATTAAGCAAGGACATCTGTTTTTATCAAACCACCATTTGAGGCTCAACCTAGGGATAGTGGTGACTGTTGGAATCCATTGTAACCAACTGCAAGGCCTTAAATCCAGGAGGGAGTAACTTTTCAGAGACAGCTTTAAAGCCTTTGTGTGAAACTTTGATACTCAAAAGATTGACATGAAGTATTTAACTGCCTCTAAATATGCTCATGGCATTCATTCACCCCTCTGTACTAACCCTTCTTTCCTCTCCTACATTACTGTCTGCTGGTTAGATGTCCTCCCTGCCCACCTCTACAAAGTCCTGGTACACATTTTGTGTTTATTTCTTTCCAGAACCTTCTAGTCCAGATAGGACTGTCTGCCTGGGCGAGGAGATCATCCACGGTTTATTTCACGCTTTTCACCCTGCACCATTCATTTAAATAGTGGAGATAATATACTAACCCTGCCAAGTTTTAGCTTTAAAGAAGTATGTCAGTACTGGAAAGTCTTTCCATAAAACTGGGCTGTCTATGCAGTAGAAAGAGTAAAATACTTTTGAAACTGGTGCTACATGACCATTAAAAACAGAGGAAATGAGCTGTGGCATTTACTTTTGATCAAGAGGTAGAATACCTACAACCACCAGAATGCACTGCACTTGCACCGCACCAATAAATGCTGCCACTGGTGGGTGATGTATTGAGAACTTTGCTATTTTGACTCGGGAAACAATATGGCAGTTGACTGTTAACAAATAATCTCATATTACAACAAGATAAAATCATTTGAGGTGAGAAAAAGGCAACGCAACAGAATCTTGGTTTATATTTTATCAGTTTTTCCTAGTTTTATTGTTTGATATGAGTTTCCTTTGGGTTTGAGAGAGAGAGACACAGAGAGGAGCGGGTTCCTCTCTCTTTGTATCCATGTGTTGGGCAAACAAAAATGAGGATGTGTAATCTGTAATTTGAGCCCATGAAAATCTAAAAATTCTCACCTACAAATGATCAGGAAGATCTGGGTGCTGAAAAGACTGAGGGAATTTTTTCTATAGGTCATTTACACATACTACCCAAATTGTCATGGTACAAACAAAACTGGTTGAAAATCGGCAAATATCTCTTTAATAAATGTCGTAAGGGAGCAAAGATCAGCCCATAGCTGTAGAGTAAGATGATATGAAGCCTTGTTTAACCCACAGTCTGACTTGAAAAGGTTCACATGTCTCCAGACTGTATTTAGCAAGGTCTTGGTGCAGTGTGAAAATGATTATGATTGAGTTATTCAAACAAAGAAACATGGAGTCTAATCACGGGTCTAATCATCTTACAAATATAAACCCCAAATCACATTTATGGAGATGCTATAATAAAGTCATGGTCCCTTTCTGGTTTTGATTTCTCATGTGATCAACCTCATTCACCTGTTAATCTGAGCTTGAAAATTGATTCTCTCTCTGACAGTGATTTGATTAAATTATAATCCCAATCCTAGTTCTGGTGTTAGCCTAAATTATTTATTTATTTCCAGGGCGACTATGTCTGGTTGGACTTGAAGAGCGGTCGGGAGTTTGAGGTGCCAATTGGCGCAGTGGTCAAACTCTGTGACTCAGGACAGATCCAGGTGGTGGACGATGAAGGAAATGTAAGTGCTGAAACACTCTTTTGTGACATTCAGTTATTAAAATAGGTTTGTTTGTGTTGTAGAGAGCATGCTAGGCTGTGTCTGAAATCCCCCCCTACAGTATATATGCGCTATGTTTAACCTCCATCTATTTTTTTATTGCCTGGATTCTGAGTGTGAAATTTACATATATCCCTTCTTCTGCTTCTCCTACCAGGAACACTGGATCTCCCCCCAGAATTCCACCAACATCAAGCCAATGCATCCCACCTCCATCCATGGAGTGGAGGACATGATCCGCCTGGGAGACCTCAACGAAGCTGGCATCCTCCGAAACCTGCTCATCAGATACAGAGAAAAACTCATATATGTAAGTATTACTGCAATACTGTTACTATGGTTCTGCTGCTCAGTTTGACTGGTCTTTAGTAACACTTCCTCAGTATTATTTCACAACCAACCAACCATTACCAAACTGCGACATCTGCTGTTAAGTAGTTTTCTTCTTTTATCTAAAATTCCTTGCTTCTTCGTTCTTTCTCTTGATCTTCTTGCTATTCCTGCTTTTTCTCTTTTCCTGTTTTCTCTGAAGACAAATTGTGGTGGCAGGGTAAGTCAGCTCCTGCATGTACAGCATGACTTGAGAGATGTACGTGTATTTAATGCAACACCTGCACAGCCTCAAAAACAGCAGCATGCTGTATATTTACTCTGGAACTGTATCTGTAGACTGCATGAGTGTTGCACGTAATTAATGTTTTGTGTTAGCAGGGGTCTATCTCATGGACTTGAGATTAATAAGAAATCATTGGTTTCTTTGCAAAGTGTTACAGCTTATTACAGTATATTTTGCAAAGAAAGATGCTCTACCCTTGGTAGGGTATCATGTAGTCACAGTGTAGTCATGCACTGTAGAAAATACAGTATGTCATGACTTAAAGCCAAAACTAAATGGGCTTGCAGGGAAAAGAGCTACTCAGAGCTAAGCTAATCGTAAACCTTAAAGCTCTAGAGGTATCATGTTTCTGCAGGACAAGTCAAAATGCTTTATGGGACTGTTTCTCTCAGGTTTAGCTGTAACCAAGCTCAGCGCTGCAGCCTGGGTGCATGTTGATTTGGTTCCAACATGGCCGTCTGTTCTCTTGTAGCGAACAATGATACGTTCTCATTGTCATTCTTCACATCTGAGCTACGAGATCTGCATCACCTCATCTACCTTCCATCAGTCCAAGTTGACTGCTCTCTCCTCTGTAGCTGCTGAAAGTCTCTGATGTGTTTAACACACATTTGATTTTTATTCCAAAAATAGAATCATTTCAAAACTGCACAAAACACTACTACTTGGCAGACAGCCTGCACTCTGTCCAGGAGTCAGCTCAAAAGAGACTGATCGACCGTATATCTAGAATTTCCTAAATTATTTGTATGTATGTATTTATTTATTCATTTGTTAGTTTATTTAATCACAGGGATAACACAAATAAAACTTGTTATGTAGAGACAAGTAGTGCACCATGCGTTACATATACTGAGTTGAAGCTCATTTGCAGCTCCAATCCTGCAGTGGGCTTTCAAATGAAGGCCCAAACGACTAACAAAGATAGATAGACAGATTCAGACCAATAGTAACAAACAGAATGTGTGCATGTGTCTCTGTGTGTATGAATATGCACCTTCCTGTTTATGCATCGACATACTTGTGCTAGAGTGTGAATTACTGACATTTTTTTAAATTCAAAATGAGTGTATTTCCATCTTAGGCTACTTTATACTTCTACCCCACGCTACATTTAGGAGGTAAATGTACTTCTTGCTCCATCACATTTATCTGACAGCTACAGATACTTTTCATCTTTAAATAGTATTTTTCAAACAAAACATAACATTATCTCGTTAAACAGTCTCCGGTTAAAACAATCTCTGATTAGAAATTAAATTTTCACTTCTCATAAATAATGCAGTGGCATAGTAGAAATGTTTCAGTCTGTTTCCACACAAATCAGGTTGTTTCATCAAACATTACACTGCATTGCAAACTGAGTCTAATGTTTTTAAGACTCAGTTATCAACATTTTTTATATTATTCTGACTGTCAAAGACATAAAGTCTGGTCTTTGTATAGGTTTCAGATAGTCTTCAGGTTTGTCTCAAGCTTAAACGATCTGAATACTTCCACCACCCCTGCTGTCCAGTATGTCTTGCAGATCATTTGCATAGAATGGTTCAAAATTTTAGGCGCACAGCAGCTTCAGTCCAAAATAATCAGCATCACATCTGCCTTCAAAAGCCCTACATCAGTTCTTCCTTTTCCTCTGTGTGCAGACATACACTGGCTCGATCCTTGTGGCCGTCAACCCTTACCAACTGCTGCCCATCTACACGGCCGACCAGATCCGCCTCTACACCAACAAGAAGATTGGTGAAATGCCACCCCACATCTTTGCTATTGCTGACAACTGTTATTTCAACATGCAGAGGAACAACCGTGACCAGTGCTGTATCATCAGGTAGGAAAGACTGCAGGTAAAAGTGGCTCAGATCCAAATTGCAGATATGTGACAAAGATCTCAAGATCTTTTCATGAGCTCCCTTAACTTTTCATCAAGCACCATCATCAGGTCAAACTTTTAATGTGTAAAATGCTTTGGCTTATGATCAAGTACCTGCAAAACCCATGAAGTAGTTATGACACAGTAGGCCTCTGGACGCAGACACGTAAAAGGACCCTAATCCTCCAACAAAGGAACCAGACCACCCCGACTGAAAGAGACACTAAACAGTGATCACTGCTATGGACCAAGGTTGCTGTATGCTGAATAGATTGCAAAGCTCCATTAGGCAAATTTGAGATTTGTGATATTGGGCTACATTGATAAAATTGACTGTACACGATTTGACATTATCACACACACTGGTGGTTTAGTGTACACATTTACACACTGGTCAGCAAGGAGAGAGGATTTAATGAAATCTAGGGCATCAATTTTTCTTTACGTACCAACAAAATTTTTCTGAAGTACAAATATTAAAAATAGTTATGTACTGAAAGTGTAGTCCATAGGGCTTAGTCATAACATTCTTGCCTTTTTATTGAAAGGAAAGCTGTAGATAGTCAGGAAAGGTGGGAGAGAGAGGGGGGATGACATGCAGCGAAGGGTTTAAGAAAGTCCAGCATAATATGCCTTTAAAGTAAAGTGATGATAAAAGTACAGGTACCAAAAATTTTGTGGTATACTGACATACCAAAAATTTTCACATGATACTTAGCCCTTGGGAAAACTTTGCTCTACCCTGATTGTGTTTTAACACAAATTTGTGCGTGTGTGCATGTGTGTGTGTGTGTGTGCGTGCATGCGTGTGTGTGTGTGTAACTTAACAGTGGTGAGTCCGGAGCAGGGAAGACAGAAAGCACCAAACTGATCCTTCAATTCCTGGCAGCAATAAGCGGTCAACACTCCTGGATAGAACAGCAGGTCCTGGAGGCCAATCCTATACTAGAAGGTAGGAACACACACACACACACACACACACACACACACGCACGCACGCACGCACACACACACACACACACACACACACACACACACACACACACACACACACACACAAAGATTATATTCTTGAATACAGGCTATTGATTGTATGACATCATTATCACTGTTTTTTATTGCTTTTCTTCCAGCCTTTGGCAATGCTAAAACAATCCGCAATGACAACTCATCTCGTTTTGGGAAATACATTGACATCCATTTCAACAAGAGAGGAGCCATAGAGGGAGCCAAGATAGAGCAATACCTGCTGGAGAAATCCAGAGTCTGTCGACAGGTACGGCACAAAATGAAAACACCCATTCACCTGCTCGAACCTTGAACTCTTCACAATTCAATGATTAAACAACTCAGACAAAACGGCAAAATAAACAACTTTTTGCAGCTAATTTTTCTGTTTAAATGTAGTCACTGTAGAGATGATATGGGGTCCATATAGGGCCACCCAACAAAACAACAGAAACCTCCCTTACACAATGTGAAAGAAACACTGTGGATTTATATAATCTTTCTGTAGGGTTTAAAGTGATAAAGGAGGCAGTTTAGGTTTGTAGTTTTAAAATAAGGAATAATTTACTTTTTCCTAAACAGAAAAATGTAAATACAAGCACACACAAGTAGAAATGATTAAAAAACAAATTAAAATGGGATACAAAGATGTAGCAGTAACATAACATTATTATAACATCACCATTTAACATTGTATTACATTGCTTATATCACTACATAATAATACCATATTACCACTGCATTGTGATTGTTGTATTCTTATGTCATTGTCTTAGTATATTATATGTATTTTATAGTGGGTGTATATGACATATAGATATCATACATATATATTTTTTCCCACTCTTTGCAGGCCCATGATGAGAGGAACTATCACATTTTCTATTGCATGCTGAAGGGCATGACTGCAGAGGAGAAGAAGAAACTCGGGCTGAGCAAGGCCACTGACTACACCTACCTGACCATAGTGAGTAAAGGGTCACCTTCTTCCTCATGCGAGCTGTGTTAGTAATTTCATTATCAACATGTTAGCTGACACAGCAGTTAAGACTTTGATCTTTGCAGTCAGTGAACGGTTACTAAAGTTGCGACATCTCTTGGGACATCCTGCCGCTCAGTCAGCACATAATAAAGCCCCTTCACACAGCACAAAAACCCACCAACAACAAAACTACAAACATCTGGCTTTGTATTTAATGGGAAAGATTACAATTGAGAGAAACTTCACCTTTAAACACAGGGTTTCAGGAATGTGAAACATCACCTGCTAGTGTCATGTAATCTATTTGATAATTTGTGATATTTAATATTTGATTACCACAAACTGAGTCCATCTCTCTGTTTCTCTGCAGGGTAACTGTACGGTGTGTGATGGCCGAGACGACATGAAAGAGTACTCCAACATTCGCTCTGCAATGAAGGTGCAGATTAAAAGTGCAAACTGATTACAATACATTAAAGAGACATTAGCTCCAGGGTCATCACTAAGTAGCTACTTAAACTTGAACTGATTCAATATTAAAAAAGTGGATCCTCTTTATTTTAAAGAAACTGGAAGGTGATACATTTTATTCTCTAAACCAGGATTTACAGTTTTCCTCTGGTTTGTTCTGCAGGTACTAATGTTCACAGACAAAGAAAACTGGGAGATTTCTAAACTGCTGGCTGCTATATTACACATGGGAAACCTCAGATATGAAGGTAAAGTCAAAAACAGTTCTTGGTGAATGAATTCAGTTCATTAGTTTGTCGCTGCTCCAGTGTGTTTCCCAGTCCTGTCTTCCTCTGTGCTCAGTTTCCTGTAGCCTTGCTTGCTTCTAGGTCTCTTCACCTTTATGCTTTTCAGAGCTGGAAAAAGGTTAGGTTGAAATGAATGATTTAATCTACAGTATTTTTTTTTTATTTACAGTTAATATTGTCTGAAAAAGATGCGAGAACTGAACATCATCAAAAATAGAATAGTAAACAATCAACTACAACAATTATTCTATTAGAAAGTACATGACACTCTGTTGACCTTTGATCCTGCAGCACGTACCTATGACAACCTGGATGCCTGCGAAGTTGTCCGCAGCCCTCACCTCACCACTGCTGCTACGCTACTGGAGGTGACACATTCACACACACACACGCACGCACACACACAGCCGTTAATCAGTTTCAGTACTGGAGGGTACATCCAAATGAACTACAGTCTGGTTCCTACTCTCACCTAGCAGCCACCCTCTCCTGCCTGAACCACTTGTTGATATTTTGCTTCTCTTTAAGTTTGATTTTGCAGGTGAGCCATTCCTCTGCTGTCACTCTAAAACTGCAACTGATCTGAACTTACCACAGACAATCCACACAGCCGCTCCTCTCCACAAGTATTCTGCAGAAAACAACCCAATTCCAAAAAAATAAAAAAATAAGAATAAAAAAAAGAATTGGGACGCTGTGTAAAACAATTAAAAACTGAAGGCAATGCTTTGCAAATTCTCTCTGACCTATATTAAATTTAATACAGTACTAAGACAAGATTTTAATGTTCAAACTGATACATTTTGTTGTTTTTGTATAAATATACACTCATTCTGAATTTGAAGCCTATAAAACTTTCCAAAATAGTTGGGACAGGGACATGTTTACTGCTGTGTCACGTCACCTTTTCTTTTGAAGACACTGTTTTAGAACTGTGGACACTAATTGTTGAAAGTCAGATTTTTTCCAGTCTTGCTTGATATAAGACTTAAGTTGCTCAACAGTCCGCGGCCTCTGCTGTCGTACTCTGGGCTTCATACTGTACCACACATTTTCACTGCGAATCAGGTCTTGACTGCAGGCAGGCTAGTCTAGTACCTGCACTCCATTACTATGAAGCCACACTGTTGTAACACACAATTTCTGTGTGTGTGTGTGTGTGTGTGTGTGTGTGTGTGTGTGTGTGTGTGTGTGTGTGTGTGTGTGTGTGTGTGTATTCAGGTGGATGGTAAGGATCTGATGAACTGTCTGACCAGCCGAACTCTGATCACCAGAGGAGAGACCGTCTCTACCCCACTCAGTATGGAACAAGCTCTGGATGTGCGGGACGCTTTCGTTAAGGTGAAGCACTTAATTATCAAAACTGTCTCATATGAATCTTTGTTATTCAATATATTACCCCATCTGGACTTAAATATGATGAGAAACTAAGATCCATCACTGCAGGTTAAAGCGATCCTGTAGATGTTTCTTGTAAACAATTTAAGTTGTGTTTTACGTTCATTGTTTACATGATGTGTCTCTTAACGCTCTAACAAATGTGTTGACTGCATTTCCTTTCATATAAAACATTTGTAAAGGTTTTTAAGTATTTTAAATCCTGTTTTGTTTACATCCATGTTTGCTATCAGTCTTCTTCTTCCGTGCCTATGGTGGTGCATCGATGCATTTGTCATCACATTATTGCCACCTGTAGATCAGTGGCAGAGATGCAAATGGTGCCTGTGAAACTCTACAGGGGACCTTTTAAGTGTTGTATGATAATTTGACTTGTGTGAGTGTGTGTGTGTGTGTGTGTGTGTGTGTGTGTGTGTGTGTGTGTGTGTGTGTGTGTGTGTGCAGGGAATTTACGGCCGTTTGTTTGTGTGGATTGTGGAGAAGATCAATGCGGCCATTTACAAACCTGCATCCTCATCAAATACTAAAGCTCTTAGACGCTCCATCGGACTGCTGGACATCTTCGGCTTTGAGAACTTCACTGTCAACAGGTACAACACACACACACACGCACTCACACACACACACACACACACACACACACACACACACACACACACACACACACACACACACACACACCCCAATAAAAGTTAAGGAAAGGTTGAATTAAAGGAAAAACCAGCAAAAAGTGTCCTAGTAGGCACCAGTCAGCTTCAGTGCTCGCTGACATTGATTCAACAGGTCTCTGAACACTATTGGCGAGATGAACACCATTCTTACAAGAGATAGTCCCTCATGGTCAAGAGCGCTGTTGAGATTTTGAGCATGTTCAACATTCCCTCAGGTGTTCATTGGGTTAAGATCCGGGGTCTCATTTTTAAAACAGTGCGTAGGATCGATACTAAAAATGTACGTATGGACAAAAGCAAAAAATGGCGTGCACCAAAAAATGTTTGACAATTTCTATCCTGTCATGTTGAACTTCCTCTCAACTCCTTCATCACATATTGTTTACTTAAGAGCATCAACTGAGAATCAAATTCTTTTGTCATCATTCTTCATCCTGCAGCTTTGAACAGCTATGCATCAACTTTGCCAACGAGAACCTGCAGCAGTTCTTTGTCCGTCACGTCTTCAAGCTAGAGCAGGAGGAGTACAACCTGGAGCACATCAACTGGCAGCACATCGAGTTCACCGACAACCAGGACGCTCTGGACATGATCGCCATCAAACCCATGAACATCATCTCGCTTATTGATGAGGAGAGCAAGTTCCCCAAGGTGCGTACGCTCAGATGGTGGATGGTGGGTGATATAACTTCCCCTCCCCGGGCGCCATTCACTCAAAGGTCAACACTGTCAAGATGTTGTTTACAGCTGGTCAACCATTATCATCCACCATCAGTGGTGGACGAAGTATTCAGATCAGTAAGCCGACTTAAAGGTCCAGGGTGAAGGATTTATGGGCATCTTTTGGTAAAAATAATACGTAATATTCTTAACTGTGTTTTCAGTAGTTTATAATCACCTGAAAGTAAGAATTATTGTTTTTTCCAAAATCTCGCAGCCACTCAATAGATTACCATCAGGTTTTTTTTTTTGGCTGGTGAGTGACGCAAATGTAGCAGCCACTTGCACATTTCCAACCCTGTTGCACCACCATGTTTCTACAGTAGCCCAGAATGGACAAACCAAACACTGGCTCTAGACATTCATGGTTTTGTATCGGCCACCATAAGTAGAAGCCCCTTATAACTGGTTTGTTTTGGAGAGGAAGAGACCTCTGCGGATGATTCGGCTCCCACTAAAAACCTCTTAGGCAGCGAAAACTGAAGGAATCCTAACTGGGAGTTCATGCTTGGCACATGGGAGAAGTTTCAGCAGGATGCTATCTGCACTCCTTACAGCTAGATGCCACTAAATCCTACACACTGCTCCTCTAAGCGGTGTTACTTCAGGTTTAAGATTTGAAACCAAGTTTTCAGAAGCTTTAAATAAACAGAAAATACATTTGACTGTTTGTTTCTGTTTGTGTGTGTTTGTCCTGCAGGGCACAGACACCACGATGCTGAACAAGCTGAACTTTCAGCACAAACTCAACACAAACTACATCCCTCCAAAGAACAACCATGAGACTCAGTTTGGCATCCAGCACTTTGCTGGAGTGGTTTACTACGAAACACGAGGTCAGAATCACTTCACATACACCGGAGAGCAATAATTCAAATGTTCCTCTATTGCTGTGTAAAGATATACGATATTTAATGAAGCCAGTTGGATGTGTTTCCTTCTGTTATTAATATTTATTTATGTTATGATATAATATATACCAGGCATGTGATTGTGATTGTTATTGTTTCATATTTGCTAAAATAGTCCATGATGCTGGACATATTTTTATCGATGACTGCATGCTTTTGTCTTTGTTTATTATGTGCTACACTGTGTGTGTGTGTGTGTGTGTGTGTGTGTGTGTGTGTGTGTGTGTGTGTGCGTGTGTGTGTGTGTGTGTGTGCAGGCTTCCTGGAGAAGAACAGAGATACTCTATACGGTGACATCATCCAGTTGGTTCACTCGTCCAAGAACAAGTTCATCAAACAGATCTTCCAAGCTGATGTGGCTATGGTAACGGACACACGTACACACACAACACACACACACACACACACACACACACACACACACACACACACACACACAGTATACCGGCAGTTATGGTAAATATCTCTGCTCTTTGCAGTTCAAATGTTTTAAGTAAATTTTCTTTTTTAATTCTAATATCAAGAGATGATTGAAACATAAATACAGCAGTGTTATAATTAAAATCAGTAAAAAATAAACAAAATGATAACATATACTAAAAGAGAATAATCAGAGACATATTGAAGAAAGACTTTGGTGCCATAATTTAAAGACACCACCCATTTAACCTTTTCCTCTTCTGCATGTTTCTCAGTAATGTCCAGCTCAAAGCTAACATTACCGTCCTCTTTGTCTTCCCTCTGTGTGTGTACTTTAATGTCTCTGTGCTGCTTCTTGCCAGTTTCTGTGTGGTTACTCTGCTGGTAGTTCAGTAGGTCTTCATGCCAGAACTCTTCCCAAGGTAAAAAATAAAAATATGTCCCAGTCCTTCCAAACATGCTCCATCTCTTCATCTTTCTCATCCTGATTTTTTAATGTTACCATTGCATGTGTACAACCTCCTCAAACTTTAACCCTGACTTCAGAAGCAGTCTGAATTTATATGATTTTAATTATTTTTTTTGCTTTTTGTCTCATGTTTTAAACTTTCATTTTTGTCCTATCAACCATCACATTATGTTAAACTGAAATCAGATTTAGTGTAAACTGAATGCAAGCCCATGTTGTCTTTCATCTGTACTGGTGCGGGACCAATACACAGAAATGGTTTATGCCTTAAAACTAATAATGTTACACTAGGAGCAGACTGGTCAACACTGTACTGACATGTCAAAGCAGACATGTTATTGGCAACATATGTGGATTTGACTTTGACACATCTTTTTCTGAATACACTAAGAACAACTGTAAGAATCAGACACTGTTCCCTAATAATGTGTCTATCACCTTGCGTGCAATTAGAAAGCAAACAAATTCACAAAGGTATTTACCACAGGGATAATTATTGGATAATTGAATAGTTCATACTGTTTAATAATAGAGTCCATATGACCAATTCAGAAACATTAGTACTAAGGAAAACACTTTGCACATCTATTAAAATAAGGCAGGTGTGTCGGAGAGAGAAAACCAAAAAGTTGCAAGAAGACTCCCGCACACTGTCTAACTTGCAATACAAAATTTATTTGCGACGTTTCGGTACTAGACCTTCATCAGGCAAACATTTTTTAATCTTAAACACAGAGGGACAAAATCATCATTAGGTTATTAAAACACACAAACAGAGACAGCAAAAAAAACATAATTCTCTGTGTGACATAAGTCTAAAATACCCCCACATATCCAAAAGGGAAATACATAATCTAAAGATTCGGTTAGAAATCAGTAAACATTTCTGAGTATTTCTATAGCTAAGATTGCTGATTCCCTTCTTTTCTAACCTTTACCAAAAAATGCTGTGTGCTCTCTCTTAAATGCTTTGTGCTGTCTTCTATCTGTCTGAATCTTAAAGGGAAAGGTAAACTTATGCCCTGTTTTCCCATGTTTTTGTGTCTAAGTGACTAATGGGAAACAAGTTTTTAAAAAAGGGTGCAGTATTAGCAAGATCAGCTGCAAAAGTATTATTATTATTATTATTATTATTATTATTATTATGCTGGTGGAGGTCACTGTTAACATGGAATCATGAGTGTTTTACTGCCCTCTGGTGGTTACAGTGAAGAACTACATCAAGATGATACATCAAGTTAGACTTAATAACAATGATGACACTTCCGGTCAATGCTTTCAAAATAATTCCATGACTCCACAGAAACAGCAATGAATTAACAGAAACTATTGTGTTTATTGTTCCCTTCTCATGGGCCCTAAAGACTCACCGTTTTATATCGTCGTTTAAGTCTGAACATTTCATACAGCACGAGCCCGAGTTTAACGTTAATTGACATAATTAACAGAGTCAAACTGTATGCTAGTAGTTTAAGCAACTGTGTACCAGTTTATTAACGTTAATTTTGTCAGCTGGCCCCCAGAAAACACGAATAAATGAAATAATCATTGGGGTTAATATGGTCTGATTGTGTCACACTTACTGTTACAGTTAGCAGGAGAAACAGACCGGAAGTCTTGTGTTATAGTTGTTATCGTATCTAACTTGACGTACCAACTTGCTGTACTTCCTCAGTGTGGCCACAAGAGGGCAGTACGTACTCGTGATTCTACAGTCAACTCTAAGACTGTATCAAAACCACAGAAATAAATTATATGGTCACAACACAAGTCTTTTATAATAAATCCTTCAATAATACAGATGATACTGATGCTATTTTTAATAATTACGGTGACAGGGACACATGTTTACATTAATAATTATTATGGATAAAACCACGAATTTATTGTTACAGTTCCTCTGTGTGACCACAAGAGGGCAGCAAGTGCTCGTGACTCGATATCAGTACCATGTAGCATAACTCCCGCAAAACTGTATTAAAACACTATTTTGAAAAAAAAAAAATAATAAAATCGTTAACAGATGTAATAATTACGCCTACAGTGACTTGTACACATTTATATTAAGAACAGTTACTGATTACTGAAACTACGAATGTATTGTATTGCAGTTCCTGTGTATGGCCACTGGAGGGCAGTAAACACATGCCAGTAATGTAAAGACAGACATAACACCATAGAACCACAACCGGTCAAACCTTTCAAAATAAAACCACTGTTAAAAGAAATGTGGCGGTTTATTGGAAAGCCTCGACAAAATAAGGTATGTTTACCAACTTTATTGGGAGATAGACCTATCGCGCTGTTTAGTAGTTCTTTACAAAAATGTTAGTTAGCTGTCTACTCAGCAAATCCTTACTTAAAGCCGGAGAACGACAAGGGGAAACACTTATCCTGTTACAGAATTTTCCGGTAACAAAAGTCGGTGTTACACCTTGAACTTCGAAGAGAGGATGATTCTGACAAGGCGATAAATGATGATCGATAAATGGGTTCATTATCAAGTTAACGTCACGTAAACCAAATGTCTTCCTTTTTCATGTCCTGACGTGTTAAATACACACATACATAGTGTGTAAAATGCAGCTGTCGATGGAGCTAGACTGGTTGTTTGCTGTGCTTACTGTGTTCGTGCTAAGCTAAGCTAACCTCGTGGTGAGGCTAACATTAGCTTCTTGTGCTAATGATACAGGTGTCACCCTCTCATCTAACTCCTGGTAGGATCAGCAGAGTTTGCGAAAGTCATTGTATTTAAAATAATAATAATGATAATGATAATGATAAACTTTTATAATTTGATATAAAAATCTCTTCTTGGCTGTGCTGTGAGACAAAAACAGGTATTTTGGGTAAAGATGGCACATTTGGTTAATGATGTTACATTTATTTAGGATGTATTTAATTTATGATGTATTATTATGTAGTTTAAGGTATTATAACATGTATTGTAATGTAAGATGTATTGTAATGTGTTTAAAATAGAGCTGGAATGTAACAAATTTGATGTACTTCTACTTCACTTGAATATTTCCATTTTATGTCACTTTAAACTTCCTCTTTAATGCAGCAGTAGCATCATATATAATAGTAAAACACTGACAGGGAACATTTTACCACACATTGAGTAGTTTTACTTTAAATACTTTAATGTACACATTGCTGATAAAACCTTATTTCTTTTAGCTACTTCTGGAAGGTTATGAACACAGGACTTTTACAGTGTGGTATTTGTGCTTTTACTAAGTAGAGGACCTGAGTACTTTTTCCACCACTGATTACAACAAACAGTTATTTTCATTATCCTCATAATCTCCCCATTATTTCTGAATTAATCAATCATTTGATTTGTTTATGAAATGTCAGAAAACTCTTTTAAAGATGTCCTTAAAAATTTCACATAGCCCGAGATATGTATTCAGATTGCTTGCTTTATTTCAGCCCAAAGAAATTCAGTTTATTATATATGAAAAAAAAAAATAAAATAAAATAAAAAAAAATATATATATATATGTATATATGTATGAAGAATCAAATCCTCACATTTCAGAAGCTGGGGCCAGTAAATGTTTGTCCTTCTTCGAAAGCAGTGCTAATGAATTTTCTGTTGATTGATTTATTGAATAATAATTTAAGCTCCATTCTCGATATAGTTTTATATCTGGCTTCATTTTTAATTGACATTTAACTCTGAAACAACACCGTCAGCCAGACGAAGACTTTTATATTTATAGAGACAAGAAAGAGGAAAAAGGTTAGTGCCAGAGCTCAGGAAGAGAAAAAGGAGTCCTCATTGTTTCTGACTCTGACACTTTCTACGGTGTGTCTGTGTGTGTGTGTGTGTGTGTGTGTGTGTGTGTGTGTGTGTGTGTGTGTGTGTGTAGGGGGCAGAGACCAGGAAGCGTTCGCCCACTCTGAGCAGTCAGTTTAAAAGATCTCTGGAGCTGCTGATGAGAACTCTGAGCGTCTGTCAACCTTTCTTTGTTCGCTGCATTAAACCCAACGAATACAAGAAACCCATGGTGAGTATCTTCACTCTGTATTGAAACAGAAAACAATAGAATATAACAGAATAAGTTTACTTTGCTGGGATTTCAATCGCCAAGCAGTCGGAACAATAGAAGATAAAATCACTTGGTTATTGACTGCAGCCTGCAGTTTTTGGCAAGCAAAACATTTCTCAGTAAGTCTACTTAATAAATGTGCTAAAATTAATTGTGAGTTATGTGGGATAGACAAAACAATGTAAACACATTAAGACTACTCCTGAAGTCACTTTATGCACACTCCAGTACAGAGGAGGGCCACAGTCGTAAGGTAAAACTTAAAGATTTCAAAAATGTTAAACTAAATCTGATCTACATTTGTGTTAAAGCCTTTCTTCCTGTTATTCTGCACAATACTGCAAGATGGTTAATCTTTTTTTTACTTCAGGCTGCAGTGTCATGAAATATGGGATAAGGAAAAAGGAAATAATTATTAATATACAAGCACAGGATGAACATTATTAAATGTTTAAGTTACGGGGTAATCAGTAATTGTAGTTTTGTCATATCACTATAATGAAGTTGCAGAATAAAACTATTCCATATAAAGTTTAACATGATTTTTATTTTGACATTTATCTCTTCCTCCATGAAAAATGTGAAAGCACTTTTGGAATAAATATTGTCCAGTTTCAGTGCATTTTCAAGCATAAACCTTTCAGACTTTTCTCTTTGGTCAATCAGATAAATGAAGACTAATATGCCACAAATCATCTTTTCTCAGCAGTAACTGCTGTGAAGAATGTTTATCACTAATAATACAAACTACAAGTTCAGTATGAACAGAGGTGAAAGCACCACGTGGATCATGTTGTTTGACTTAAAGATGTTTGAAGCCAATCAGTACCAAAATGCATGGGAAATAAAATATAATAAAAATGAATGTTATAAAGTATCACCCAGTGGTTCGGATTTACTGACCTTTCATTGAAACAGTTATAATAAGGAGTTTGAGATAGTGACCTTTAACCTTCATCAGGCAAATCTATTTTTTTTTTCAACACATGACCAACATTCATTTTGAGAGAAGACCTGAGATATCACCTGATTTTGGAGGTCAGTAAACTCACAGTGTTTGTGTCTGTAGTTGTTTGACAGAGAGCTGTGTGTGCGTCAGCTGAGGTACTCAGGCATGATGGAGACCATTCGTATCCGTCGTGCAGGATATCCCATCCGCTACACCTTTGTGGAGTTTGTTGACCGCTACCGGGTGCTCATGCCTGGAGTCAAACCAGCGTACAAACAGGTAGAGTATAACTATAAGATGTTGAGATGATTGTTCTTCTGAAAATTACACTTGAAAAGGGGGGGGATTGTATTATGTTTGAGGACTTGAGTGTTCACAACATAAGATATTGCTTTTGAATGAAGAGAGTACTGCTGTTAACACCAGCTACTACAGAGAGTTGCATTCTGGGTTGTTTTTAGCCTTAATGTAGCTAGGCTAGCAAGTTTCTTCAAGTCAGTTTAAAGTAAGTCTTTATAAGTTAAACCCAGAAGTGCTTACTCAGCTTAGTTAAATCTGCTGGAGCTTCTGAGGGTTCATGTCACAGGTTTTGTTGCCAAAAAGGAAATTAATTAATGAAAATGAGTCCAAAGAATCTTCAGACATCGACCTCAGAAACAAAACTGGACTGAATCTCGCAAGCAGCCAAGAATACTTGCTGCCTGTCACAGATGATGAGGGGCTCAAAAAGACAGTGTTGGAAATGTCTGTAAATCGCAGTTGTCCTATTCGTGTTGGACACCAAACTGAGGCCAACTGAGTGTGTTTGTGTGTGTGAGCTTGTCATGACACAGTGTTTTCTGACACCTGCCATCAGCGAGATGACACAACATGTGACTCTGTGTTCTGTCACCTATGCAGTTCTCTTCCCACGATCACAACAGCAGTCTGTTTTCCTTGGACCCCGCCATGTTTCCTCCCTCCCTTTGCTGCTCTGGATGTTGTTGTGTGTGTGTGTGTGTGTGTGTGTGTGTGTGTGTGTGTGTGTGTGTGCATAGAGTATTATTATAATTATCATTATATATGTGTGATTATTAAGTAATTTAACAAATTATGGCTGTTTCATTAACAATTATTTATCAGCTTAACAAAAGTCATAAAACAGAAAGTAAAGCAGTTATAAAGAAACTAAATGGAGCAAAGCCAGTCCTCATATTTTTACTCAGATATTAATGTTTCTATCTGGATAATAAGTTTGTTGATCTTCTGATGTTTTGCCTCATCGGGTCAAAATTTTGACTTGTTTTTCATTTTCTAACAGAGACCAAAATCAACAATGTGCTTGTCTGTTTGCTAAAACTTTCTGACTTCCTGTCTGTGGGTATCAGCTCTAATCCTTGCTTGATATCAGACAGAATTGTCAACTTGTTTCGCTCCAACTTGAACTTGGTGGAGTGGGCGGGTTTAAAGGTCTGGACCCAGGCAACTCCAGTCCCATTGGTTCCTACTGAGGACGAAAATCTTTAAAAATACCTCACAAGAATAGTTTCACTTTAAAGTAAAAGTCTCAGTAATAGAAGTAATTTACTCAGCCAGGAGGAAACAGTGCAATTGCAAAAGACGTAAATCTTTCCAAACTGGTCATGAATGCAAGTTTAAATTTTTAAAAATAATTTTCTCAAACAGGAGAAAATGATGCATTTGTTGGGGACTACTTTCAGCAGTGGATTAATCCACATTTGGTGCTTTGTGTGTGTGTGTTCATGGTGATGAAGAAACACAGTAACAGTGCAACAGTTCAGCTCAGTGATGTGTTTTTAATAGTTTTTGGACAACAGTCGAGCTCTATGGCACAGAGGAAGAAGAAGATCTATCAGGCTTTGACACACAAAATACTTGTTAGTAGATACATCAACTTCTGATTATAATCCTCTCATGAGATTTACTGATAATAAGAAAACGACAGGATACCACCAAATGTATTCTCAAACATTAACATCATGAGCATGTTAGCGTGTAACTCAAAGCCTCACTGAGCTGCCAGCTGGCTGAACAAGTGAATGTTTTAAGCTCAGACTAAAGGTTACACCATGTTAATCTCTCTCTCTCGTTCTTTTATGTCTCTGGCCCTTCAGGAGGACCTGAGGGGGACCTGTCAGAGAATCGCTGAGGCGGTGCTTGGCAGAGATGATGACTGGCAAATGGGAAAGACCAAGATCTTCCTCAAGGTACGTCTTTTTTTGAGTATGTGTCTGTTTTTGATCGTTCTGAGTCCCCCGTCTGAGTTTTTGCAGGTTCGTGAACGCAGCTCAGACGTAACTCCTCATGAGGGTTTTTTCTTAGCAGCAGATTGTTGAGTTTGAGTTGGTGGGGATTTGATTGGTTGATCAGGTTGTGGTTGGACTGATCAGAGCTGCTCAGATCAGCGGATTAGAGGAGCAGCTGCTGCAGTGCTGTTGCTGCCATCACATAGGTGAGACCCAGCGCTGGACTGCGGGGTGTTTAGTTTCCAAGGGAACGCAGAAATAGAGCGTTCTATTTCTCTATGAAATAACAAACTGTGAAGTTTCACTTTCACTGCTGTTGATGCTCTGCTGCTCTGTCTGTGTCCAGATAGTGGTGGGCTGCCATATTAAAATAAATGTATGAGAAACGCTGCTGTACCTGTTCTCTGTAAACTGTAGATAGTGTTGGTTAGAAGCAGGAGACCAGCAGTTCCTGATATGATCAAACCTCTACACTGTGTCTGCAGTCTTTTATGCACGGAGTTGCCGCCACATGATTGGCTGAGTAGATCACTAATGTACAGATGTATGGGTGTACATAATAAAGTGGGTGCAGAGTGTTTTGCACAGTTATAATTTAGTTGTTTTCCTGAGAACACAAAGAAAGACCTTGTTTAATGGGAATGAACCAGTTCATCCCAGTAGTGAGGCTCTGCTGTGATTTTTTCCAGTTGTCTGCTGATGGGAAGGACAGTGTTTTGGTTTTCTGCTGTGTGTGTGTTTCTGTGTGTTTCTAAACTTTATATGTGTATTGCATATGTGTGTGTTTTGGTTTCCTGCCCAGTGAGGACAGATGTTGTTAAGAGGTCAAAAGTCACTGGTAAGGCACATCCGTTAGCTGGTTGCCAGGGTGACACTGTCACTTCTTTTCCCGAAAGTTATGTGAAAATATCAGCTGATGATGATTTAGGCTCAGCTGTTTGTTTTCACAATGTGTGACTCCTGTACAGCGCCCCCTGTTGAAATATTGTCTTTCCGCTGGTTTTGTTTATATTCCAATGGAGCGATGACGCGTTTACACACCAAAGATGAGAAGTTTTAGATGCACGGAGACAATAGTTTGAAAGTATTTAAGCCTAAAGTTTGTGTACATGTACTTTGAAGCTTCTTCTTTACCTTGAGAGTAATTTGCTTTTATTTTGGTCTCTAGTTGGCTGGTAACATGTATTATATTATCCCACTTTCTGCAGCTGTCATTAGCTTTAAGTTTAGGGTTTTGGAGGTGTCTTGATATAGTACGCCGCTCTCTCTCTCCTCTCACCAGAGTTTCCTCCCTGTCTGTCACCACTCTCTGCAGGCGTCTTGCATTTGGCACCTTCTCTGTCTCTACATTGTCACTCTCTTTGTCTGTGTGCGGTCCAGATCCTCTTCCTCGTCATCCTAAACTACCTGAATATTACTATCTGACCAGTTGAAAGTAGGCATTCTTCTCTGTTGTTATGGTTATGTCCCTCCGCCACATCTTCTTCACTGCTTCTTGGTCAAACTCTCTAAATGTGAAAAAACACAGAAAATCAAACCTGTTCCGAAAACTTTAATGGCAGTCAGTGTGTAAACGTGATTGACACAATGTGAAGTCATATTTATTTTTAGACGTGCGACAGTTTTGGACGAAAAAAACTGACACAGTGTGCAAAGACCATTAGAATAATAATCTGAGCCTGTCAGTAGCAAAAACACTTTTAGTGGATGTACTTTGACGGTGCGAACATGCCCTGAGTGCTGAAATTGTAGTCTGCTTCACAGCTGCAGGCTGCACTCCTCTCGCTGAATACTGGACCTATTTCAAAAACTGTAGTTCGACACTTCGACACAAAAACGTGAAAATAGGATCCAGTTTGAAAAATACCAAAGTTACCCTTTAAGGCTAGTCTCTGTCAGGCCTTACAGCTCGGCTGGACAGGAAGCAGAACAGGAAGTAGAAAGTGCAGGGGGGTGAAGACAGGGCAGTACCCACACTTCCCCCAGCAGGATGGATGGACAGATCACAGGAGGAAGAGATAGAAGAAGTTTAAGATAAAAGCTTGTAGGGGTAAAAGTGCGAGAACTGTAGCTTTGTGTTTACTGCGTGCTGACAAATGACCAAGTTCACGTCTGACATCTTGGGAAGGCAGATACTGACATTTTTAGCTAAGTTTAGTCCAACATTTGAGTCCAGACTGAAATATTTAAGCAACTGTTGGATGTACAGTATTACTGTGACATTTTGTACAGACAGTAATGATTTTCAGAGGGTGAACCCTAATGATTTGCCTTTTCTCCTTGCTTTTGCTGTTTTTTTGTTCTTGTCTACGCTTATTAACCGGCAAAAATATTAAGAGTTTGAACATTGTGTGTCTGTACAGTTGAGCTAAAAAGATTTTGAGTAGATACAATATGATAATTAGTTATTAAAATCTTAAGCTGATGAATCAGAGCAACAAAAAGTACTTTTTATGTTTGATAGTTATGAGTTTTCTTACATGCTATGTAGGATCACCACGACATGCTGCTGGAGATTGAGAGAGACAAGGCCATCACAGACAAGGTCATCCTTATCCAGAAGGTGGTACGAGGTTTCAAGGACAGGTAGGCCTAAAAAAAACCTGTTTTCAGTCTCTTGTTTGATGAAGCTGGAACAGAGGTTGACCTCATAAGTCACTCTCTGAAACCACTGACCAGATTTTGTTAAATGCAGTTTTCTCTCCTGGTAGTAAAATGTTTTGTCATGTAAAGATCCAAACAGAAATAATTTTATATTTGTCACTTCCTGTCATCAGATCGAATTTCCTGAAGATGAGAAAGTCTGCTGTGTTGATCCAGAAGACATGGAGAGGGTATCACTGTAGGAAGAACTATGGAGCAGTGAGTAACATCTCTGTGTTATCACAAATTGAATTATAGAAAAGTGTAAACAAAAGTGCAGATGAACTTTCAGGGCAAAGATTTGCTCCTGATTGTGATTCATGAAGCAGCTCAGTTTAGGTAATTCATTATTATAAGACAAGGTTGAACATAAATCTTCTTTCTTCTTCACTTGTTTTTTTTCCTCTGTCCCTTCAGATGCGCGCAGGCTTCTCTCGCCTCCAAGCTCTGGTTCGTTCCAGGAAGTTGTGTGCATCATATCACGTGGCCCGTCAGCGAATCACAGGCTTCCAGGGTCGCTGTCGGGGTTTCTTGGTGCGCCGGGCATTCAGACACCGACTGTGGGCTGTCATCACTATCCAGGCCTACACCAGAGGCATGATCGCTCGCCGGCTGTACAAGAGGCTGAAGGGAGAGGTAGATTTTTTAGAGACAGAGAACTTAAATGTAATTGGCTATCTTCCAACTATAAGAAGCTATTTTCTGACCATGATGTTTTCACATGCTGAAACCAGAGCTTACATGGGGCCTACACAAATGTTCCGGAGATTTTCCATAGATCACTAAAGCTGGCTGCCACTCTATGATTTCTGCCCGTTTCTCCCCTGTAAGATTAGTTTAGAGTCAGAATGAATTTCAGCTTTGTTGGGTGTCATTTGCCATAGATTGTACAGGGGGAGTAAGGACCGATCAGCTGCTCCCAACTGGCCGTTAGACCGTCAAATGAATTTCGATTTTACATGTAATATTTATAATTTTTTTTTAACTGTGTCTTGTAAGGTGTCCTTGAGTGCTTTGAAAGGTGCCTATAAATAAAATGCATCATTATCATTATTATTATTATTGTTGCTGTTATTGTTATTATTGTTATTATTATCATTATTAAATTTTGCTTGGCCATTGTCAGGCCCTTGCACAGTTGAAGTAGAGCCATAAGTTGATTCTCCAAGATCAGTGCCTTTTTTCTTAATCAGTCAGTCGTAAAGTGTGGCCTATACCTAGCTCGTTTGTTGGTGCTGTTAACTACTAATGCGTGCGTGCGTGTGTGAGAGAGAAATAGAGAAGAAGACAGAGAGAGAGGGAATGTTTTTTGCAGAAATTGACTTTTGAGCTCTTTTTTGGATGTCTTTCGCTACATTGTGAGCTGTACCTCTACGAGCAAACAAACTTTTACCTGCCTGCAGCCCCGAAGCTTCCAAATAAATCTTTATTGACAAATGTCAATAGCCAGAACAGTCCCTCACATTAATGTTATCACCATCACTTCATTTGTCCCTGTCCCCTCAACACTCTTGCTGCTGTTAACTTAGATTGAGTACAGTTAAATCTGATTTTGAACTGAGATGTTAGCAAGACAAACCTTTGTTGTTTTGGTCACCGGTCATTAATTTTAACACTAGACTCATTTCTCTCTCCCCTCAGTATCGCAGAAGGCTGGAGGCGGAGAAGATGCGATTGGCTGAAGAGACCAAACTAAGGAATCAGATGTCTGCGAAAAGGGCGAAGGCCGAAGCTGAGCGCAAACACCAGGTGACATTTGCCAAACCTCAGTTTATGAGGTTGAACTTATGAACTGTAATATAATGGTTCATTCAAGTTCAGAGCATCTTGAGTTTCTTTTCTAGAATATTACTCTGATCCTATACAATATAATGTAAGAGTTAAATTATAATATGTGATATTTTTATTTTCTAGGAGCGTCTGGCCCAGCTGGCCAAAGAGGATGCAGAGCGTGAGAAGAAGGAGAAAGAGGAGGCTCGGAGGAAGAAGGAGATGGTGGAGCAGATGGAGAAGGCCCGTTTGGAGCCCGTCAACGACTCTGACATGGTGGACAAGATGTTTGGCTTCCTGGGCACGACGGCCTCTTTCCCAGGCCAAGAGGGACAAGCCCCCGCTGGCTTTGAGGTGAGTCGAAAGAAGGTTTCTCTCTCGCTGTATGAGATAAAATTAAATATTTTCTTTTTGATGCTAGAGCCACAAAACCCACCAAACCCACAAATCATATAGCCAATACACTTGTACTGAATAATTTTATTGCATTAGCAGGACAATAACAGTGCACTATTTAGAAAGGCCAAAAGTAGAGAATTGTCTCATCATTTGGAGAAGACTCTATTTTGAAAACATTTTAAAACAAAGTTTCAGTCTGGAGGTTTTCACCCGAAGCCTTGTCTCCTCTGCAGGACCTGGAGCGGACCCATCAGGAGCTGGAGGAGGAGGATCTGGACGAGGCTCTTCCTCTGCCTGAAGACGATGAGGAGGAGGATTTATCAGAGTACAAGTTTGCCAAGTTTGCGGCCACCTACTTCCAGGGCACCACCACGCACACCTACGTCCGACGGCCTCTCAAACAACCTCTGCTGTTCCATGACGACGAGGGAGACCAGCTGGTAGATCACTTATGACCTCTGACCCCACCACAATCTGACTAGTTTTTGACAGCTCTGCAAATTTTTGCTGTTTCTCTGAAAGATGCTCATGTCTAGCTGTTGAGTCAGCTTTAAATGGTTTTGCATAATTCAGTGTATGAGAGTTTAAGCGTCTGTAAACAAACAAACAAAAAAGAAATCAGGAATTATTGGGGTTGCCACAGTTACTTTTATTTCAAGTTAAATCACATATTATTTAATCCATTAATCAATCATTCTCTAATATGACAAAATACGTTTTTGTATATTTGTATTTGATTTGAAAGATAGTCTTTGAAAGATAAACAATCTAACTTTTTTCCCCCTTTTTTAACACCACAATTTTCAGAGTAGCAATATGAAAGAGAAAATGCTGCAACATTTTACATTATTGAAGCTGTAACCAGGAAATTTTCAATACTGTTGTTTGATAAATCCCAAGACAATCAATCAATTGTTAGAATGATTGTCGTAAGGCACCATGCCCAAACAGCAAAAACAATGTGACACAGCACATGGGTTTTATCTGTCAGTTTAGTCTGTGCTCACTGGGACACTGATATAGCAATTATGTAATACGTAGCTGTGTTTTAAACTCCAGAATCCAAGCTAGTCAGTTGCAAAGTGATACAGCAAGGGCCCAACATGTTTCTGATGGTCCTAGAGAGTGTTATGGGAAATATGGTCTTAGTTGTGTAAAACAACCATTAGGTAACAAGACCATAGGAGAGCAGTGATCTTTTATTTTGTCCATCCTTTCCACCGATGGCAATGATGCAACAAGCAAAACATGCCTTAACATTCATCTCTATAGAAACATTTCACTTGATAATTAAAACTATTTCCTCCATGTCTCGACTCAGGCTGCTCTGGCGGTGTGGATCACAGTGCTTAGGTTCATGGGAGATCTGCCAGAGCCCAAGTACCACACGGCCATCAGCGATGGAAGCGAGAAGATCCCTGTCATGACCAAAATCTATGAGACGCTGGGAAAAAAGACCTACAAGAGAGAGCTGCAGGCGCTGCAGGGGGAGGGGGAGGTGAGGAAGAAGAGAGGAGGGAGAAAAAAGATTTCCATAGTTTGAGTTTATAAATGATTAACTGAAGCTGATCTTTAAAGTGCTGCTGTTAGTTCATCATCCAGTAACAAGAGATTTACTTTTATCCACAGTAACTCATATGTTATCATCTTGTCCCTGTTCTAAAATTTTTAAAATGAGTTAGTTCATAGTTTTTCATAGAGCATGCAGGTCATATATCAACTTTCTTCTAAATTCAAGATTGTGTAAACAGCTTTTAACCTGGAGACAGAGTCTTTAAAAGTCTAAAAAGGCATTGAATTCATTTATCTAAAAATATAATATATAGTATCTATAATAAGCTGATCCCTGTCTCGTTCTGCCTCCAGACGCCTCATGCCGACAGTCACAAGAAGAACAGTGTACGACACAAGCTGGTGTCCCTCACCCTAAAGAAGAAATCCAAGATCACTGAGGAGGTGAGTGACAAAGAGACAGGGAGGATTATAAAACCACCTCTCTGATAGTTTCATCTCTGGATGGCACATTGGAGAACTAGAAAAGTTACAGTGCAATGCGTTCCAGGTCACCAAGCGCCTTAACGATGGTGAATACGGCCTCCATGGCAACAGCATGCTAGAGGATCGGCCAACATCCAACCTGGAGAAACTTCACTTCATCATTGGCAATGGGATCCTGAGACCAGCACTGAGGTTCACACACACACACACACACACACACACACACACACACACACACACACACATAGTTGGAAAATATCAATACACTAGACTACTGCAATATTATGTTTTGTGATGCTGTATCAATTTTCAAAAACTGTAATGATACAGTATCACAATATTTTTACAATATTTCAATAATAATATACATTCATGGACTCGTGGCAGTGGTTCATTTTGTGCTGTGTTTAAACTCCCCACCAATTGATCATTCAGTTTTGTAGTCTATCTTTAACCATTTAACTCTTTCACTTCACTTTTTTAAATTGCCCCTTGGGGATAAATAAAGTGATTCGAATTGAATTGAATTGAATGTAACAACATCACTAGTGTAAACACAAAGAAGACATAATATATCATCATGGCTACAATAGCCGAATTTATCGCAATATATTGAATCATAACCCCTGTATTGTGAAGTATATTGTATCGCCAGATCCTTAACAATACACAGCCCTAACACAGACACACTAGGGGTCATTATAGAGCTTTTTTGTCAGACATTGTACAGTCCTTGGAAGTGTGTCGTGCTGCAGGTTCACATGCTAAAGCTGAAACTAATAATATTCGGTCTTTGAAAGATAGACAATCTAATATCTTTTTTCCTTTTTTATGCAGTAACAACACCACAACTTTCAGAGCCACAATGCTTGAACTATACATGATTAAGGGGCATTTTGTGTGTGTGTGTGTGTGTGTGTGTGTGTGTGTGTGTGTGTGTGTGTGTGTGTGTGTGTGTTAGGGATGAGATCTACTGTCAGATCTGTAAGCAGCTGACTCAAAACCCCTCTAAGAGTTCTCACGCTCGCGGCTGGATCCTCATCTCTCTGTGTGTCGGCTGCTTCGCTCCTTCAGACAAGTTTGTCAAGGTCAACTTTTATGATTTTTGGATCTTTTCAATTTAAATACACAGAAGGAAGATGTCTTCTTAAAAAACTGTATATTTCAGCAGTTGGTGTGTTTGTTTCCTCAGTTAAACCTCTCCCTTTATAGATATAGCAGAATGAATTCAAGGACTGTTGATGTTTTTCCTTGAGAAAGCTAGATGTTAGAATTGTATTACAACCTGATCCTACCGTATATATCAACTATCTGTTAGTTAATTATTGTTTTCTGATGTTTCTCTGTTTGTGCTGCTTCAGGAATTGACAGTTTAGTTCTTTTTTTTTTACCTACAGTACCTGAGGAACTTCATCAGCAGCGGGCCACCGGGTTATGCTCCGTACTGTGAAGAGAGACTGAGACGAACATTTGTCAACGGGACGAGAACACAACCTCCGTCCTGGTTGGAGCTGCAGGTACAAACACACACAGATAGAACTGAGAACGATAATCATGGAAACTCGTCAGCTTTATTGTTACATTTTCTTTGTGTTTAAAATTAGCAGTTGATGCGCAACATTGCCTTTTTCCCCGAATAAAAACCATAGACTGTGAATATAATGGATATAGCAATTGTGACGTCACCAGGTGTTTTGTGGACTCTTTGAGTTCAGCAGTGAGGGGTAGATGTGACTGAGAAACTGAGGACACTATGGCCAGACAGCCTGTCACTCAAAGCGGCCCCGCTCTTAATTTTGTGTAACTTTAAGCCTTAATAAAATGTAATAGGGTGTGTTATAATAAAATTTACACAGTTCATCTATAGAGTCCAAAACCGTTTTTGGACCAGGTAGTAAACATGTTGATTTCTGCTCTGAAGTTAAGTATTTTAACATGGGGGTCATGGGGGGCTTCTGTAGCCAGCCTCAAGTGGCCATTCAATGAACAGCAGTTTTTGGCACTTCCGTGTTGGCTTCATTTTTCAGTCCCAGAGGTTGCCACTTGATAAAATCACAAAAGGTTCTTACATATCCACACCCATCAGTGTTACATCATTAAATCCTGTTTATCGTTGTAGATCCAGTGTACAGCTCTTCAGTCAGTGGTGATAAACTTGAAATGCCTCTCTCACACACGCACATAAAAACATCTTGTTCTCATGAAATTTTTGCAAATTACAGCAGCAATTTGACTTTACTGGTTTTAATATAGGACCGAACTTATGCTATACTGTCTAAAAAGATAGATTCATTTTATGCATAGATGGGATGTCAGTAGAGTAAAAACTGAGCGTAGTCAAGCAGTGGGCATCACAGTCTAAAGGCCCTGACACACCAGGCCGATGGTCATTGCTCAATTCTGGGTTGAGTGTAGGTGAATGTCTGTCGTGCTAGTTCTTGCAGTGTTTCCTGCACCGTGGGCACTATTCGGCCCTTGCTGGCTTTTTTGTAGGTGATTCAACATGCTATGAAATTACTCTGACTGGCAGTTTAGTTCAGGGCATGAGAAGAGAAACAGAAGTGAGGAAAGCAAACAAACAACTAAAGTCAAAAGGGTGTCAGATCAAAACAAACTTGTTATATTAGGTAGGATTATTTTTTTAAGCCCTTGAGCTCTTAAGCAGGAACTATTTGTAATTGTGTTATTGTTCACTTGCACACATAAATGTCATTTGTTCTTTTACCACCGAGTTGGTTTGTTAGCGTCTTGAATCCATCCTGTCAGTCTTCCGGTTTCCCCTTTTGAATGACTACTACAGACTAATACAGACTACTGCCGTCTGCTGGTATGGAGAGTTATACATCTCACACTGGCACAGAACATTCGTGCAGTATGCCGTTAGCTGTCGTCTCCTTCGGTGTGTTGAAGTGCAACTTTATAGCAGAGACACAGCCGATGTGAACTGACTCAACAGTCAGCCTTTGTCACCCATAGCTCTTTGATGTCAGTTTGGTGTGTTTGATCTGATGAGAAAAGCACATTAAATGCTTTATATCCTTACATGCTGACTACTTCCACAAATAATCAGAATAAAACTTTGTTTATATATTGCATATTCCATACAAAAAATATATAAAATGTTGTGCTTAACAAAAGATGAAAAATACATATGAAAGATAAATGCGAGAAATAGAATGTCAGAAACAAGCAAACAAATAAAAGTGATTTAAAATAAACAATAAATAAATGGCCTGGACCAAGGAAAAGTTAATGTGAGAAAGTGGGCAGAACGCCGTGATCTGTTGGTAACAAACTGGCAGCAGGTCACTGATGTAGTCCAGAGTGAGACTGTGAAGTGATCTGAAATTGAGTCTGTGGCTTAAAGCAATAGGCTCTTCGTGTAGAAATCAACTCAACTAAAGTTCTGAAATCTTTATCCAGGCCACTAAGTCAAAGAAGCCCATCATGCTGCCGGTGACGTTCATGGATGGTACGACCAAAACACTTCTGACAGACTCTGCCACCACAGCCAAGGAGCTCTGTAGTGCCTTGTCCGACAAAATCAACCTGCGGGACCGCTTCGGGTTCTCACTCTACATAGCGCTGTTTGACAAGGTGAGCACACACGTGAAAACTTGAAACCTCCAGAACATGCACAAACGGAGAAGCAAAAGATATCTTGTGTTCAGCTATAAAACTTCTGAGATGAAAAATATTTCCTTGTTCATAGATCCTGGATTTTTTTGTTTCATTTAGAAAGAAGCTGTAGATGCTTATTTAAGATTTTTTAGCAAAGTTATTAAACTATTTGTGGAAAAAACATCAGATACAAGTTATTATTCAAAGTGTTTTCATGTGTCTTAAAACATGTTTGGAGGGGATCTTTAACCCTAAAAGGATGACTTGGTTCTGAAACAGCTGAAGAAATGAGGACCAGACAAAATGTCTCTAAAGCAAAACTGATCCTTTGCAACTGATAATTCTAAAACCTTCAAATAATAATGCTAATATATATATGTATGATACTTTTTAAACCCTAAGCTATTAAGTGCAGAGTTTACAAACTAGCAGCTAAAACATGCAACAAAATCAATCATTGTAGTAACAGAAGTAGAAGTAAATCTGTCTCCTCCTCCTGCAGGTCTCCTCTTTAGGCAGTGGGAACGACCACGTTATGGACGCCGTGTCACAGTGTGAGCAGTATGCGAAGGAGCAGGGAGCCCAGGAGAGAAATGCCCCCTGGAGGCTGTTCTTCAGGAAGGAGATCTTCACGCCCTGGCACTGCCCTGCTGACGACCAGGTCGCCACCAACCTCATCTACCAACAAACCGTCAGGGGGGTCAAGTTTGGAGAATACCGCTGCGACAGGGTGTGTTTTTCTTTGTTACCTTTTTTATTTTAATAGGAATAGTTCGACAATCTGGAAAATTCACTTATTCCCTTTCAGGCAGAAAGTCAAATAGAAGATTGATACTACTGTCCAGTTAGCTTAGCACAAATAATAGAAACAGGGGGAAGCAGTTAGCTTGGCTTGGTGCACAGAACCCATCTAACTCTCCAAAATGTTGAATGATTCCTTAAAATTGTCAGAATCAATACATATTTTAAGTGTCTAGTTTATGCTGTCATTTTGGACTAAAATCATGTTTTATTATCTTTTATAAGAAAATATGCTAAACAAGCACCTTTAATATATCATAAATAATTATTTCTCATAGAATAAGTTAAGTTTCATGTTTTTCAGAAATTCTTAGTTGCCTCAGATAAAAAAAAAACTTCTCTACTTGTCTGCTTCTCTTTATTTACATTTTCCTTCCCTCTACATTTGTTCTTTACGCCCTCACTGTAAGAACAGGAGTCCAAACAAACATATCAGTATCTGAATCTCTCTGTGTCTCCAGGATGACCTGGCAGAACTGGCCTCTCAGCAGTATTATGTCGACTATGGTTCAGAGATCCTTCTGGAGCGCCTGCTGAGCCTCATCCCCTCCTACATCCCCGACAGAGAGATCAGCACCGCCAGGACGGTGGAGAAATGGGCTCATTTTATCATGGCTGCACACAAAAAGGTGCTTGTCACAAAGTTTGTCAGCGTCCTTCTAGTAAATTTATCTAGAGGTCAAACATTATAGGATGGATTGGCATTAATGTTGTTCAGACATATATGGTCCTCAGACTTTTAATTCAAAGTCAGAGAAATGGCAAAAGTACGGTAAAAGAACTTAAGAAGTGTCCAGAACATGTCATTGATGATTACAGTTACATCTAAATAAAATTCAATATAACACTAATACAATCAATCATTACAATCTATAGTAGTACAATGAATCAATCTTGCCCTGAACCCTGATGGTATTCTAATATTCTGTGAACAGTTTTAAAAGGGCTTTAAATCTCAAGGGAATGTTATGTTTGCATTCATATTGGAAGGCAATAATTAGTAAACTTTTTTTATATATTTGCATGTACACTGATTGTATGTAACAGCATCTGCCGTCAAAGACGCCTCATAGTTTTTTGTTTGTTTTTTTTTCCACACTTTAACACAAAAACCCATCTCTTTCTCTCTCTCTGTCCTTTAGGGCATCTACACCCAGAAGAGGTTTGACCCTCAGAAGGTGAAGGAGGAAGTGGTGGACTTCTCTCGCCACAAGTGGCCTCTGCTCTTCTCTCGTTTCTATGAAGCGTTTAAGTTCTCGGGTAAGAACACTGAATTCTGTACAATAAGTACTTTTACTTTTAGTACTCTAGGATTATTTTGCTGATAACACTTACATACTTTTACCTAGGTAAGGTTTTCAATGCAGGACTTTCATTTGTAGTGGAGTATTTTCACAGTGTGGTATTAGTACTTTTACTTCAGTAAAGGATCTGAATACTTCTTCCACCACTCACAAGTACACACACAAATTCCAAGTATTGGATAGGGTGGGAATTGGGTTAATATGTGGAAGTCAATCAACCATGCACATTTACACAAAGCTGTATGGTCATTAAGCCTGCAAATTACAGCAGCCAACCTAATCATTATCATAATTATTATATGATGGATATGTGTGGGGCTCAGCTGCCTCAGCCATAAAGACAAGAAGAACAAAGGAAGAAGAAGAAAAGAAAAATATACTGCAGATTAGGAAAACTGCCTGCAGAAACAGTAATGGCAGCACCAACATGTTTTTCTTTAATCATAAAATAAATAAATTACTATAGATTTTGTCAGAAATATTTAACTCCTGGTTGTGTGACAGTGAATCTTTCAGGTGTGAAATGTTTCTTCTTCTCCTCTCTGCCTCTCAGGTCCCAGTCTGCCTAAAAACGACCTGATCGTTGCGGTTAACTGGACCGGGGTTTATTTTGTGGACGAGCAGGAGCAGGTCCTTCTAGAGCTCTCCTTCCCAGAAATCACTGCCGTTTCCAGCAGCAGGTGAGGCATGCTGGGAGTTGGAGTCACTCAGCAGTTTAATTAGTCCACCCCTGTCCTCATCCACTCCCTCCTATCTATTTCTACATTTGCTCTCTCTGTCAGTAGCCCACTATTTTCTTTTTCCAGCTTGCCTCTCTTAGCAGATCTACCTCATTCTTTCTTCTTTCTTTTTAATGCTATCATTATTATAGAGCCACAAAGTCTGTTTCTTCCTGACAGTCAACATTTGTTTCTTTTGATCATGACGTCAAAGGTCCTTTAATCTTTACCAAGAAGTTATTTTAATCCAAACCTAACCTTAACCAAGTCTTCTTTGTACCCTAAACTCGTACAAACAGCTAGCTGTGTCAGATCAGGAAACTATTTTTATATTTGTCATCATTTTGGAAAGCACTCACAAATGATGTCGTCCTGTTGGTACGGAAGTTAAATAAGAAAATGCTTATATGTGACATTGTGGAGAGCCATGGCTCAACATGTTTTGTCATTGAATTCTGAGGACTCGTTGTTCTTTCAGGGGAGGAAAGTTGCAGAGTCAGAGTTTCACTTTAGCAACAATCAAAGGAGACGAGTACACTTTCACCTCCAACAACGCAGAGGACATCCGTGACCTAGTGGTGACCTTCCTGGAGGGCCTGAGGAAGAGGTCAAAGTTTGTGGTTGCGCTGCAGGACAACCCCAACCCCAGTAAGTTCTGAACAGAGAGGGTTCTGTTTTCATTTTATGATGTTTTTTAGTCTCAACTAAAGAAGAAGTGGCTCTTGTTAGTTTGCAGAACACAATGTTAACATTTAAATCATTCACTTGAAACAGTCTGTAACACCTGTTCAAATACATTATATGTTAGAGAGATGTCCATCAAACACATTTTCTATAATTTCCTGTGCTTTCACAGGGGAACAGAAAAATAAGTTCAAAGTAAAAAATGCCATTTAATCGTCTCACCTCCGTACAACTCCTCCTTCCACAGCTGGGGAGGAGTCCACATTCCTGAGCTTCATGAAGGGAGACCTGATCCTGTTGGACCAGGACACTGGTGAACAGGTCCTCAACTCCGGTTGGGCCCATGGTATCAATGAAAGAACCAATCAGAGAGGAGATTTCCCAGCTGACTGTGTCTATGTCCTGCCCACCATGACCCGACCTCAGCAAGAAATAGTGGTGAGAAAAACAAAATAAACATTTTAGAGCTTTGATGAGATGAACTTCTGTTTCTCACCAAAACTTCTGCTGAACTTTGTTGTCAGAAGGAGACTCGTCTTTACAACAGAGAGGACAGTCAGAGAAGCTGCTTCATGTTTTTGGTAGCACTGACAGCAGTGTCTGTGTCACAGCTCAGTCTGCAGGATGCTGAAACTTCATTTAATTCATTTATTTAATTTATTATGTTTGAGTAAAATGTGACACATTTTAACCAAAGCTTAGTCGATGCAGAAGCACTTCAGCCAAAAGCCCAAAGTATCTTATTAGTGAGAATTTGTTTTCATTATCTTATTTATATCAGTAATAACAAATAACAAAAGCCAACTGAATTCAAGGAAACACAACGAAGGAAAGACTCATAATTCTAATAAATTAGAAGAAGACAAAGAATGAAGAGAGAGACGAAGAGCAAGCGGGGGCTCAAAACATTGTACTTTTTTAAAAAAGTAATAAACAGAATTCAAAAAGGGAGCATTAGTGTTGGGAGTCTTTGGCCAGTAGTAGTCACATTTGCAGTTTTTTGTGATTTTTTTTTTTTTTTTTTTTTTTGTGAGAATCGCCGGCATGTTAACATGGAAAACTTTAATTTGACAATATCTGGCTCTTCCTTTTGTTTGAAGACGATTCATGTAAATCAGTTTTAACCTAATTGTCAGTCAGATGAATGATCCAATTTAATCCCACCAATCAGGCACTGGTAACCATGACACCAGACCAGCGTCAGGAGTCAGTTCGTGTGTCGCAGCTTGTCATGCCGGAGAGCGACGGCAGGATGAAACCCTACACACTGGAAGAGTTTTCCTACGACTACTTCAGGTACATACACACACACACACACACACACACACACACACACTGAAATTAAAAACAAGTAAACACCATAAACCTCATACACAGGTATGTACACATGCTTACAAAGATAAAAGATGCAGGTATAACCCACACTAACGTGCACAAGAGCACAGTAATGTAGCAGTTCAGTTTTTGTTTTACCTTTTATGTGTTTATTTTTATTGTGTTTCTTCTTGTGTCTTTAAAGACATATGTCTATTTTTCAGACCTGACCTCAGCTCTCAGCATCATTTTTTAATGACAAATTACATTTTATCACAAATGTAACCTGCTCCTTCCAGGCCTCCTCCCAAACACACCCTGAGCAGGGTGATGGTCACTAAAAATCGTGGGAAGGACAAGATGTGGAGCTGCACCAGAGAGCCTCTGAAGCAGCCGCTGCTAAAGAAGGTCGTAAACCACGAGGAGCTGGCTCAGGAGGCCTGCATGTCCTTCATAGATATCCTTTAAACAGCTAATGTGACACAGTTTAAGACTGACTTTATTGACCATTTCAACATTTTCTGCAGCCTGTCTCACGAGGAAGTCCAACTCACTCGGACCCTTTTGAGGTATTAAACCTGGTCAAACCTGGATTAAGTCGCATTAATTGATATTGCTGTATTGTTTTTTGTAATATTTCTTTTTATATATTTTTGCTTTAACAGAGAAAAGGTTAACACAATGTTACAAATACTAACCAAAGTACTAGAATATAAAAAGCAGCAACATAAGTCGCTAAAAATAATACTAAACCAAATACTAGATGCTTAAATTAAACACTTCAGTTAATACATTTTATGAGCTTTACTGGATTTTTTTTTCTAATCTGTAATCTTAAACTAGACTAGAGTAATCTTAAATTAGACAAGGCGTTAAATTGGGACTAGGCTTTTAATTAAAATTTTACAATAGTTATTTGCACATTCAAGATTATCAGGTTGTTTCATTCCTTGACATTTGTCCCACCTATGATGAAGTACATGGGTGACTACCCTTCCAAACGGACGCGCTCTGTGAACGAGTTGACTGACCAAATCTTTGAAGGAGCGCTGAAGGCTGAACCTCTAAAAGATGAGATCTACTGTCAGATCATCAAACAGCTCACTGACAACCACGTCAAGTGCGTAAACCACTACCATGGGTTGAATCACTGCACTACAGTATGAATGATAAAAATTTGGGGCTAATTCTTGTTCACACTTTGCAGTTAGAGTCATATCTCAAGACATTTACAGTGAAGTTTGTATTAAAAAATCTACAAATTTTATGGGAAGATACTATGTTCGTCAAACACTATAACTGCATTTAGTGTGCATGAATCATTCAGTCATCACTGTGTCTACAGTCATTCAGACAGGCAGAACCAGCAGATATTTATATCCAGAAGCTGAACATGAGCTGTGTTGCTGCAGGTACAGTGAGGAGAAAGGCTGGGAGCTGCTGTGGTTGTGTACTGGTTTATATCCTCCCAGCAATGTGCTGCTGCCGCACATCCAGCGCTTCCTCCAGTCCAAGAAACACCACCCGCTCGCAGGAGACTGCATGCAGAGGCTGCACAAAGCTTTACGGTAAAAATTAACACCTGACTAAATTATTCACGTCAAAGAATACCGAAGTTGCAAAAGTACTCATTATGCACAATTGCCAATTTTAGAATCATGTACATGTATATTATATTAGTGGATTATAATAATTGATGCATTAATGTTTTTATCACTTTAATGTTGCAGCTGGTAAAGGTGGAGCTCAATATTTCCCTCTTAGATGGAGTTTAAGTATAAAGTAAAATAAAAGGAAAATACTCAAGTACCAACTACCAGTGCCAATAAATGAAAATTGTACTTAAAAACAGTACTTGAGTAAATGTTCTTAGTTCTCTGCCACTGCAGCTGGACTGACCTTTCATTTTGCCATATTTTTTCATTGTTGTCATGGTAACAGTAACGGATCCAGGAAGTACCCCCCTCATCTGGTGGAAGTGGAGGCGATCCAACATAAGACAACCCAGATCTTCCATAAAGTTTACTTTCCTGACGATACAGACGAGGTAAGACACACACACATACATACAGTGCAGGAATATAAATTTCCTCTGATCAACGACAAAGTGTCATTTGAAAATTGAGACTGTTTGTTGTGTCTCAAACCTTCAGGCATTTGAGGTGGAGTCCAGCACCAAAGCAAAGGATTTCTGCCAAAACATCTCAACCAGACTGCTGCTTAAATCTCCCGAAGGCTTCAGCCTCTTTGTCAAGATCTCAGACAAGGTTAGAGGTCAAGGAGTGTTTTTTAGGAGAAGTACAATATTACACTTTATATTATTCCTCCAAAAGAAATGTGGCATTAATACTTTAATTTTATGCTGTCACTAATGTCACCAATTATAAAGCATACTCCTCACCTAGCTGAGTACCTTTTTAAAATGGGCAGTATAAAGTTTTTGAATATAATTCATATTTTAAGGATATGCAGGATCTTGATTCCAAAGCCTTCGATCTTCCTAATGAATCAGTTTCTACCTAAGATGTTGTTTTGGAGGTTAAGTTTGGAAACTTCAAGAGGAAGATTTACTGCAATTTCAGTGGGATTTAAAACTGTACACAGAAGTCACTGTTCAGTGTTAGTTCAGTACAGCCGGAAAAAAATCGAATGCATAAGAATACATTTCTTTTCATTTGTTTTACAGAGACAGTAGTGAGGGACAGTGTTGGGGAGGTTACTTTAGAAATGAAATAAGTTACTGATTATTAGTTACCCTGTTAAATTAACTAAATCATTTAAATATTTGAAGTAAAAGCATTTTGATTACTTCTCTAACAAATGTTCTAAGCTGGGCAACAAAGCTGAAAAGTCCTAACTATAGTAAGTTTAAACCAGACAGGTTCTACCTCACAACAGCAAGGTTTTTTAATATAATGAAGAATACATTATGTTTCATCCTACACCTAGCCTTTTTACTGAAAATAACATTTGGATGGAACCCCTTTTATTCACCAACATTTTGAGTTGTAGCTGTAATTTAATTACATATTTTTTTTTCTCAGTAACCGTAATGGATTCAATTATGTTAATCTATTACATGTAACTAGTTACTCCCCAACAGTGCTGACAGACACAGTCCCCTTGCTAAGGACTGAGATAGCATTCTGCCTACTGGCAGCTTTTTCATTTATTTTTCATTTTTTCATAAAAAAAATAAGGGCTACTATTACAAACACTATAAAATTTAAAATGATCTCTTCTGATATGAAACTGAACATACAAAATAAATATATCAATAAAAAATAAAACTCCATTTGGAGGAGTGTTTCAAGTAGTCCGACACTGGCTATGTTCCAGTGTAAATGCCAGTTGCTTCTGTATTTGTTTTTTCTTGTTCAGCTTTTTTGTCGAAAGGCTGCTTAAAAGCAGCAGTGATAAGGAGCTGAGCGCCAGTATGTTTCTTTCCTTGTCCCGCTATTCGGCTCATCTGGGTGATGCTGTCAAATATGCATTAGCACGTTGGAGGTGTTCCATTCACAGACCCTACAACGTTGGAGCAACACCCACATACCGTCTTATACAGAACTCTCTCGTTGTGTTACTCTTCCTGCTGACCAGGAACCTGCAGGCAGGTCTTTCAGCTCCTGCGTTTCATCGATGCTCCCTGTAGTGTAATTGAATCGCACGCCAAACAGCTTGTTTTTCTGACCCCAGCAATGCTGCTAATGGCATAGGGCTGAAAGTTTCAGAGTGGAACTTGCGCTAGTGAAATTTGGTACAACAGTGCATGCATCAGTCTACATACAGTACAATGTATTCTGTGTGCGCCTGTGTGCACTGAACCGTGAGCCCTGTGCTGTGACAGTTCAGAAAATGTTTGTCAAGACAGAAGAATGAAACACATTTTTTTTTACAACATCTAAAAGGTGAACCCTGTGTGATGTTACTTTATTGATTGTTATGTCTAATATACTATATGTGTGGGTCTGCAGGTGATCAGTGTGCCAGAGGGAGATTTCTTCTTTGACTTTGTCAGACATTTGACAGACTGGATCAAGAAATCTCGCCCAGCTAAAGACGGTAGGTACAAGATTGTAAGTCCCCTACGAACACTTGGACGTACATTTCAAATCAAAACATTTTAATCATGCCACCCCAGCACTGATGTTTGATAAGATAAAATGTGCCTTTATTGATCGCCAGAGGAGAAATTTGGATGTTGCTGTAGCACAAGGACAAAAACAAGTACAGATACATAAAGATAGGGGGGAAACAATAATTAGAAGTGTATAAAAAAAAAATAAGAGCAGAAAAAATAGAAACCATAAAAAACAAATTGGACAATTACAATGCAAGCAGAAAACAAACAGTACCGACAACCAGAGTTGTACTGAAACTATTAGTGCAGTACATGGTGACATAATGATGTGGTTAGTAGCGGTAAAGTATATGTAGGAGCTATATAACACTACCAACTGTAACAGCGTGTACCAGAATAGCATTTGTGGGATGTAAGTTAAATAAAAGGTGAATTGTATTAATGTTGTACTTACTGTTTATTCAGGTTTGCTGAACATGTAGGAAGAGAAAATGTGAACTTGCAAGATTTCTGAAACATCAAGACTTTTATGATGGGGGCTGAACTTGAATAAAACTAACATAACGCCAGAGTTTTAATGTTGATGCCACTTTAATTTAACCTCCTTTGCTTTCCACCTTGCAGGAATCGTTCCCTCTCTGACCTACCAGGTGTTCTTCATGAAGAAGTTGTGGACCAACACAGTTCCAGGGAAGGACTCCTTTGCTGACTCCATCTTTCACTACTACCAGGTCAGCCTTACACTGACTAACAGGAGAAAGTACTCTCCTAAACTTCAGTTAATCTTTGTTTCACCTGACACAGACATGACTTTTTTTTTTTATTTAACACCATGTTAAATTGATTTCTATTTCTATTTTTTATACTACAACTGTACCTTTGTCTCTTATAATTAGGAGCTGCCTAAATACTTGCGTGGCTACCATAAGTGTTCACGAGAAGAGGTTTTCCAACTTGCAGCACTGATCTACCGCGTCAAGTTTGAGGATGACAAGTCCCACTTTCCTACAATTCCCAAGATGCTTCGGGAGCTGGTTCCCCAGGATCTCATTCGTCAGATGTCACCAGATGACTGGAAAAGGGTAAATCTGCAAAACTCAGAGGACAAAACTGCCTTTCCTGTTGTCATATTGATATTAAACATGGTAAATGGTGTTGCACTTTTATAGCCCCTTTCTAGTCTTCCAACCACTTAAAGCACTTTTACACTACTTGTCACATTCACTGTTTCACACACACACACACACACACACACAAACGTATTTTTTCAGAAAAAGGCCTAAAACGGAATATGCTGTTTACATGACCCGTATCAAATTCATTGTCATATTCAGAATAATAGTGGAACAAGTTAACATAACCACTGAAGGTGTTATATGCTGAAGGTGCTTTTTCAGAATTAAAAATAAATTGATATGGCATGAAAGAAAGTTTAACTGGAAGATTCTGAAATTAATGTGATGCAAACAGCTGATGGTGTTACTGAAAAAGGCATATGACTGTTGTGGTTGTTGGAACTACAACAAGTGGTGGTATAGTGTTGTAACAGTGATGCATCTTTTATCGCACAAACAACTTTTGGCTGAGTACAGACACCAGTGGCAGTGGATGGGAGACTGCAGGCAAAGCAACTGAAAACAAAACTTTTCTGAAAGTTTACACGTGTTGAACAGACGCTTTGATAAATTACTCATATAACCTTTTTCAGGGGGCAAGTGTCAGATATTCAATATGCTGGCAACTAAAAAGTAACGTTATCTGTAAATATTTGAGTCATCTCAACAACAATAAAAAAGTTTTGTCTAGTTAGTTGTATTTATCCTTAAGATACTGAGGCTATTTGCTGTAATTGCGATTGTATCTACTCTAATATAGTATTTCGTAATTAAAGATTGAACTGAGTTTCATAATTAATGCAGTGTGTGTGTGTGTGTGTGTGTGTGTGTGTGTGTGTGTGTGTGAAATTACAGTCTGTGGTTGCATACTTCAACAAGCAGGCCGGTAAATCGAGAGAAGAGGCCAAACTAATGTTCCTAAAAATCATCTACAAGTGGCCAACCTTTGGCTCCGCCTTCTTTGAGGTCAAGGTAAATGCACCTGTCACTTCCTGTTTGTTGTTCTCACTGGGTGCTTTAAATTGTCTTCCTGTTTCTTCTCACCCACATCTTTTCCTCATGTCTTATGTGTTTTCCAGTGGTGGGATGTAACTAAGACAATTTACTCAAGTATTGTGTTTAAAGGAACAGTGTGAAGGATTTAGAGGCATCTAGTGGTGAGGACTGCAAATTACAACCAGCTGAAACTTCTGCCATGTGCCAGGGGGAACTCCTGGGCAGGATTCCCTCATGGTTCACTATTCAGGAGGTTTTTACCAGGAGCGAAATTATCTGACACTGCTCGCTGCAAAGAGGCTGCTAGAGCCAGTGTTTGGTTTGTCCATTCTAGGCTACTGTAGAAACATAGCGGTACAACATCCTATGCTCAGTACTTCGCAAACTCTCCTCAGTAAATCTCAGGAGCTGCTGCTGACAGGACAAATATGCTACGAAACAGCTGATTAGTCAAACAAGATGTCTTTAGATTTAACATATACTTTGCAGGGAAACATTACTGTTGTACATGTAAGAACGATAAGATACGATAGTGATGTTTCGACGTCATAACAACATACATTTCTTTTTGTCTTTAGCAAACCACAGAGCCCAACTTCCCAGAGATCCTGCTGATCGCCATCAATAAGCATGGAGTCAGTCTCATCGACCCAAAGACAAAGGTTTGTGTTTGTACAGAAATCATTATTGCTTCCCTCCCCATCTGTCTTGATTTATTTTGATGCTCACTTTGGTCATTTTATGTTACCTGTACTGTGTTTCTGTCATTTCCCATCAACGCTACACTCATTCACCACATAGGTATGCATCTTCAGTCAGAGTCCCTGGAGGTAATCTGTGTCCTCTGTGTGTATTTGTGCAGGACATCCTGACTACTCACCCTTTTACCAAGATCTCCAACTGGAGCAGTGGGAACACCTATTTCCACATTACCATCGGCAACCTGGTCAGAGGAAGCAAACTGTTGTGTGAGACCTCACTGGTGGGTGGCAGCAACACTCACACACACACTCAGATACTGTGAATTTCCTGATAAAAGCAGGTGTTCAAGTAATGATGGAGTCTCAAAAGATGGCCGGGGCACAGCCAGCATGAACAAATAAAGGCTTGGTTAAAAAAAGTCAGTTATATTTCCATGGGTTAGACCATTTTTGTGTTTTTCACCGTTTCTGTGTCCAGGATTTTTTGGGCAGACTTGAAATCACAGTTCAGTGATGCACTGGAGATATCCTTATCAAAGCCCCTCCCCTTCTTTTTAAAAGCTAATTTTAGAGCGTAAAGCATCAAAATCATTTTGTTCGCCTGCTATGTGTAAGCAGTGAGTTTGCTACGTTCAACAAGGTCTCTGAGCTATTTCACAAATGCACCTTTCAGTCTCTCAGCCCGAACTGGCTACCCAGCCCACCGGAAGTTACTGCTCACTGCTGTGGTTGTGTGCTTTGTGCCAACATTAGCTACTGAACAAGAGACTATCACCACACAGTGGCTCTTTCTTTGGCTCCGGAGGGGTGTTTGCTTTGTGCTACTAAGTTAGCTGCTAAGGAGAGTCAGTCTCTTCGCAGCGGCTCATTCTTAGTTTCAGCTCCTTCAGCAGACACGTCCCCAGCGTCGCTGAGCAGAGATCACTGCTTATTTTTTCGCAATTTAGAAACCTAATTTTACATACTCTGTGATGTTTTTTGAAGTTGGCTAAGTGGTTAGTGACTTGTCTTCGTGTGGTGTGATAAACTCATAACACATTCACTTTTGCTTTACCTGGACTTGATCACAAAACAGTGAGGGCCAGGAATATTGTTTAAATGGACTAATCTGTCAGCCAATGGCAGCAACTACCTAATCGTCAGCTTACAAAAATAAAAACAAATGCGTAAAACACAACAACAGTGGAGAAGAAATATGTTATACTGTATGCTTTTATTATTTGTTTCATTACCAACAAAATCTTGCAAACCTACACAGACTAGTACTTTACATTTAAGGTGGATCAGCAGGGATTAATAACATTTAAATTGAATTTAAATGTTTTAATAAAGGACTGTATGTTTATGTATGTACGATGGATTGTTTTGCTTTTGTTTTTTATCGTAGTATCAAATTGGGTATCTAGAATCATTCAATTTCACTGAGTTTTACCATCTGAAACACATTTATGTTGTATAAATTATCCAAGTATCATCAAGAAACAAATGTGTGTGTGTGTGTGCTTCCATTTTACCTGCAGGGCTACAAGATGGACGACCTGCTGACCTCATACATCAGCCAGATGCTGACCACCATGAACAAGCAGCGCTCCGGGCGGGGCCACAGCAAGTGAACTTCTTACTGGCAGGAGGCCGCTGAGCTCATCCAGCTCTTGCGCCCTATTGGCCAGTACTGCAGCTGGCGGCGGACCTTTGCCCACCAGCTGTGGAGGATGAGCCGCAGTCCTTCTGCTAGCTCGGAAGGGTCAAAGCTCACCGGGGAGAGTTCGGCTGCCAGCAGCGACGACCCCGGTGAAGGCCCCAGCAACTATTACCATTACAACTTCATTGAAGATGAAGACGAACTGTCCAGTGAAGATGACTACCTCTAAAACTTCCAAACTCTCCGTCACACAGGTCAGTCTTCCTGGTTCCTGATTCAACAGTCAGACTTGCTTGTACAGAAACAGTGTTCAGTCAGTGCTGCTATCATGTTGACCTTGTTTGGCTGATTCAGATCAAAACAAGGACACTCAGTTCAAGTTGGAAGATCTGTTTAAACATTTTAAAGACATAAAAAAAAATCAGTAAACTAACTTTTTTTGCGGGTTGTTATGGGACATCATGGGACATCATACATCTACAAGTGAGACTGGTGGACTACAGTTGCTGTGAAGCTCATTGACTTAATTTACAATTGTTGAGCTCAGCAACAGATTTGGTTAAGCAATTGGTTAATCAATCCATCCACTTTATGCCTTTTACTAATGCATAATACTTAATTATTATTGAATTACTGTTATGTACAGAGGGGAAGTACTGACAAAATTTAACATAAATGTCAACAAGTAAATGTACTTAATAATAATAACTGTAGGCCTTATTTTCGCTGCTGGTTTTCCGTCTTTTTTGGACTGGTGTGATTAATTTAATTCTATGTGGTATTTAAAAAGCCTTTACATTTAATTTAGTTAACATTGCAGGAACCCTGGTTAACCTCCAAAAGTTAATATGCATGTTACCACACTAACGTTAGCATAGAGCTCACAGCTAAGACAAGGTAGAGCTGATTCTTAACTCTGACAATAACAACATGACCTTCCCTGTGGCTCCATTCTCAGGCTCAACGCTTTTTTTGTCTCACCAGTGATAAGGATCTAAAAATATCAAAGTTTTCCTCCATCCAACAATTTTGTTTTGGACTTGTGTGTGTGTGTGTAATAAACTTCAGATAATCACAGGAACACAAGTGAAACTTTAGACATGTAGTCTTGTTCCTTTCTTGCCTTGTGCATCTTGAATTACTGACTAAGTTGTTGAGTTTATGTTCTTTCTCAGATACAGTATTGGCTGTAATTTTCTTGCAGAAAACAAGGTCAGAAACATTTATGGTTTTATGTTTTATGTTCTTTCTTTCTGACAGTTTTAAGTGTTAATCTTTTCATCACTTTGAAAAACTTGGTTTGAGCTTAGAAAAAACATTTTCTATTTTTCTGGTTTTGAAACCAAACAGTGCAACTGAAGTGGGATTAAAGGAGCTGATCTCATTTATTTAAAACTGTGTGACACACTACAAACAGACCTGTAATGCGTTTTGGCTCTCTGTCCATAGGTCTGCTATTTATGTCTTATACTGTGTGTAACAGTTTAATATGGAGTCTTTGTTTTTTAATACTTAATTCATGGTTTATGTTTATACATTTTTTGTTTTTTGTTTCTCTGTTTCTTTTGTGACTGCATTACCCAGCATTCCCTTGGTTTGCGGTTACTGTTGTTATGCGGATTTTGTAACATTCCTGTGGTTATCAAAAAAATCTAAACTTAAGGTCGACTTACTAGCTTTTCCAGGGTTTTTAGTGCAGAGGGAATTTGAAAAAGTGACACAAATGTAGAACTTTGGTCATTTGTCAAGAGTTGGTTGTTGATTATGGGAGCCATTCACATCGACACCAACACTCTATCTGGGCATTAAAATCATGAGATGCAGTCAATAAACATAGTAAGTCGACTGCTTGTTTAGACTGTTTTGTCAAACTTTTATCATGCATAACAGTCCTGTAGTTACAAATGTCATATGTCTTATTAAATGCTGAAGTCTACATTTCTAACTTTAATGTCTAGATTTTCCAGCTTTGTGTTAAAGGTACATTTTCCAGCACAGTTACCTAAAGTTTATCACTTTACTAAGAGACTTGCATGCTGAGGTGTTAGCAAATCATTAAAATAAAATTATTCACCTATCTCCAACTGGCATTTTAAAAACTCAAAATCACTTTAAAAGAATGGAAATACTAAAAGAATACATACCTCCACACCAAGGCTGAGCTGTAATCTGTATTTATCTGGATGTGGACCTGCATCAAAATACACAGCGATGAATAATCATGACATCATATCAAAAACTCCTGGTCTATAAAGGTGTCTGAGATTTCACACAAAATAACTAACCTTAGTTTAACAGAAACAGTAAGACACTCACCTGTGCAAGTTGTTTTTCCCAGAAGACAGAGTATTCGCTGTAAAACCAGATCACCATTTTGAATATTTGAAAAACGCTCACCCAGTGGCTCTCCTTACACCTTGGTTGCATTAAAAACAGTTGCTTATTCCGTTGTGGCACAGATTTGATTTTTGCTCAACTAAGATTCAGAAATTCTTGATATATTCATTGTTAAGGTGAAACTCCGGCCTGTCATTCTGAAATCTGCCTTGTTTGTGTGAAAGGTATTTTTTGTTGATGTGACGAACAGTTCTTTAATTAACCTGCACGAGTTTTGTTTTGTTTGTATGATAAACAAATACACTGATATGTTAACAGTGCCAACCATTATATTTGATACCTTTCTGTTCAGTTTATCATTTTTCTTTGTGACTAATGCAAATGTGTGTTTTTGCCTGTGTTGCTTTTTGACTGTGTAACTTGATCATCTTCACTTCCTGTAGTGTTTTCTGTGTAATGTGCATTCTCACTTTTGTATTAAACATGAAATAAATTTGTTTTGACTTGACTGATATAAATGAATGCATGTTATTCGGAGTGTATTTAACCCATTGAAACACAGATCTTATGGCTTGTCATGGCTAGAAACGTAACTTTTTCAGGTTTTGCAAAACATCTGTTTGCTTTTTAGTGGTGCACAAAATTAACAGACTATTACAGTAATAGACTGAATCACCATGATGTTGTGCTGACAACAATCATTTCCAAGCAGAAAAATGGCCCTCAATTTCAATTGCAGAGATAATTTTCAGCTGTAACTGTAACATTTAAAGATATATAGTTAAACACAGTGGTACAACCTGACATTTCTGCTGTGCTTATTTTATGTCTACTGTTGCATTGCATCTTTGATAAACTGAATTGATAAATTCATAAACCAAATCTACCAGCACAGAGCTGGTACAGCTGTGGATAGGGGCCACAGCAAAACATAGGCTATTTTAGCCACCTAAAAACACCAAATTAAAATAATTTTTTATAGCATACTATACAATGACTATTCTTCAACATTTTTATGGTATACTATACTATTGCTTTTTATGGCATTTATTACGACATACCACACTACAACTTTTTATGTCATTTTTTTCCCCAGTGTACTATGCTGTGACCGTTTACAGCATTTTTTCAATGATATATCGCAATTTGACTTTTTGTTACATTTAATACAACATACTACACTATGACTTGAAGGCATTTTTTTTTTTACGACATACTGACTTTTTCATGGCATTTATTATGACATACAATACTGTGTTTTTTTTAAATGACGTACTATATTATAACTTTTTATAGCATTTATTACAACATACTTTACTATGACACTTTATGGCATTTTTTATAACGTATAATATTTTGACTTTTTTATTGCATTTTTCATGGCATACTATTCTATGACTTTTTATGGCATTTTTTACGATGTACTATACTGTGATTTTTTTTTTTTTACAGCATTTATTATGACAGTACTATACTATGATTTTTCATGACATTTTTCAGGAAAACTACATTATGATTTTCTATGGCATTTTTATTACATACTATAATGTGACTTTTTTAATAGCATTTTATGCCATATTCTATGACTTTTTATGTAATTTATAATAACAATATTACGATATACTATATTGTGACTTTTATGGCGGTTTTTTTTGTGATGTAGTGCTGTGTGTCTTTTATAGCATTTTTTATGCCATACTATCCTCTGACTTGCTATGGCATTTATTACGCCCTACTATATTATGACTATTTTACAACATTTCTTGTGCCATACTTTACTTATGACTTCTTCTGGCATTTTATTACAACATACTGTACTATTACTTTTTTAATAGTATTTTTTACGACATACTTGTTTGTGACTTTTTTAAATGGCATTTTTTATGACGCACCAAACCATGCCATTTTTTATGTCTCTGCGCCAACAGCAGCCATAGCTGGTGTTATGTTATGTTATGTGTTGTTGGGGTTCTTTTTTTTTTTTTTTAAAGAACACATTAAGCTATGTATGTCTGTACACTTCAGGCATTTAAAAATACCTCAGACCATGTTACCAACAACCAAACCTATTCTCTTACATTTTAATACCAGATGACAGTAGCATTTACAATCAGAGAAAAGTTACAGTAAAAAAAGAAACCAAAAATTGGGAACGCTTCTATATAATAAAATAAAAAATAGCTGTTCAGTACAGCACAAAATGTGAAATGCTAAAGAGATTTAACCATTTGTAAGAATGGCATTTGGACTATAATACCCATATTAATAATTTAACAATACTGTTATTCTATTACACTTTGAGTACTGCAGATCATTATTCAAAGACATTGTTGAGTGTTTACATGCTTCTCGTGCACTTCACATTATTTCAGATTTTGGAGATGTTGACAGTTCATACTTCTTTGATTTTAAAAGATCTAATGTTTTATATCCACACTTTCTGGTACAATCAGGATCATAACACAATCAACGAACACCGCTGACCACTTGGTGAGTTTCATGGCTTTGAAAACCAACGTTTAAGGTGGTTTTAGGACAGATTTACACATGGCCATAGACAGCATTGTTAAGCCAGGCAGGGGAAAGCCAAATTCTCTCAAATTCTCAGAGAAGGAGCAATCGTCAAGATTTTGGTCTTAACCACTCTATTTCATCATAAACAACCCAGGAATGGGGCTCAAAGTGCAAAATACCGGACTTCTCCTTTAATGTACAAGCCAATCACAGGACCACAGTCCTTAAGTCAGGGTAAGTTCCCCTTCCAGTATCAAACCATGAATCCTAAATCACACCACTGACGGAGCAAATTCCAAAACACAGCTCAAATATGGAGAACTACTACTAGTGGAGTAAAACTTCATAACTCTATTTAATAATTCCATTACACCGGCACTGACCTCAAACATACCCTGTAAGAAATTATTTTCTATCAACAGGCATCAAGACGGAAAGCACGTATGATTTGCCAAGAAAAAAGAAAACCTTTTCCTGCAGCAGGTAATTCAGTTCACAAGTCTGGGGTAAAGGTGGCTGAATTAAACTCGTGGCTGTTTGCCTCTGTAGCAGGAGAGTTTATAGAACAGCCTGTGTAATTGGTGTCATTAATGTCTGTCCACAGCCATAACACAATACAGCCATAACTTAACTGGATATTTGTCTTTAATATAATAATTTAAATGGAAAAACAAAGAATGAGGTTAAACCTCCACTTTTGCAAAAAAAAAAGTTTATTGCTTGGTTGATTTGCAGGAACCAAACAAATGTCTATGTTAGCTAGCTGACTAATGATAGAGATCAAATCAAACTTATTATTTCTGCTGCACCTCTCCGCTGTTTACCTGCATGCTCAGTATGTGCTAAATAGTGAAGCACAGGGGACTGCGCATTGTTCCCACAGCCCAAACTTCTGAAACCCCTGCATTATATGTTTCTGTGAACCATCCCATAACTTTGTTCATTATTTTTAGCAGATATGTTGAAACTCAACAATGCTGTGGTGAATGTGTGGTTACATTTAGGCAAATGGTAAAATGGACTGTTGGACAAACAGACTTTCGGTCCAATGGGACATTTTACCGATTAATGGAGCTTCGGAATTCTGGGCCGTCGGAACAATGGTATGGCACCAAAACACATCTTACATGTTATGCTGTGAAACGTCATCTACAATTTAGCCCATTGGACAGTGGAGAAGTGGATTACACTGCAGTGGTTTGGGACATTTTTTTTTTTAATTAATTTATGAGAGGGAACAGGTGCACTTCAGTTGACTGCTTTGCCTTTAAAACCCGACATCCTTTGTTTCCAAAATTTAAAGTCAGGTAAAATGGGCAGCATTCCAGGGGGAAAATAAAGACAACAGCAAAATAATCATCTTGTGTTTATCTTTTTGGTGGATGTTACTAAAATTAATAAAATTGCCTTTTTTACCGCACTGTTTTTTTGGGAAATGCAGAAGTTTCTATGGTATTAGGATCCAACTGAAGAATTGTCACCATCTGAGTCACCATGGGAAATCAAAATTTAAGAGTCTGTAAGACAGACCTTGGAGTCTATCTGGTGGAGTACTATAAGAAAGCATCTATAAAACAAAAGTTGGACAAAGCCAACACATGCAAAGCTCTTAATGTAATGCATCTCCAAAGGAAATCCAGCACAGTCGCTGCATTGTCATCACTCACTCCCTTAAAGTTAACAGTCCAATGGTGGGAAACATCAAATTCAATAGAATAAATATGGCTGTGCAGCTATAATGATAACAGCTAAAATGCTTAACCAACTACAGTATATTCTTAACAGGAACACAAATACAGTTAAACTAAGTGCTTACCATTTATTCATTTAACAATACAATACATTTAGTAGCTTTGTTGCATTTGCAGTCTTAGACAGTCATGTGATTCCATACTGTAATTCCCTAACTGCAGTCTACATCATATAAGCAATGTTTTTTTTCTGACTTGAAGACTGAGGAATGCATTGACCACATAAGAGGTTATTCAAATGTGTTGTTTAAGACAAAGTAAACAGTTTAGAAACTTCTGATTGCAGCTGAACATTTATCTGTCTTCAGAAATGTTTCAGTACCACTCTAGTCAGGCCTGTGTGAGTCCAGCATGAAACTGAAGAGTGGTACAAGGACACATAGAGACGGGGCAACTTCAAGTCTTGTTGAGACCAACGGCCAAAATCCAACCATCCAAGAGCTAAGCTTAAGAAGTCCAAAATTCCTCAAAGTCTAAAAATTACTCAGGATGCTAAACAAAAGGCAAGTCAGGCAAAAGCATGATTAGATGTATTCAGACTGCAGTTTAAATGTATTGTAGTCTCACATAGCTAGACCTATGTCCACAGCACTATATGCGCACTAGAGAAAGGTCTAGAATCACTGATTATCATTCTGCTATAACGGAAAAAATGCTCTGGCTTGTTTAAATTTAAACCAATCAAAATCATCTTGGGTGGCACTAAGCCCAGTATGCAGTGACAGTGCACTTGCAACATATTGTCAGGGTGAACTTGTTTTGGTGAAACATTTGCATGTCAGGAGGTTAGCACTCTCGTTAAGATGACGCAGCAAAAGAAAACCCTACAAACATGAACACACATTCTTCACTGTGTCATTCAATGTTAAGTGATAAAAAAAGACCGTATAGGGTGAAGCATGACTATAATTTAGCTCTGGAGGAACTCACTGGACCCATTAAAACCACAGACAATGTGCTAGTTGTTTGTGGCTCTAGCAGAACATTATTATGATGATATCACAGAAGCTTTTGTGAAATGAAACCGTCAGTACATTAGTGAGGTAAATGTTACTGGCGCATGCCGCTGTCAGGGTAAAAATTAGCCACCAAAACAACAAAGCAGGCATGTCCTTATTGCACATTCCATATCTGTCTCAACTTGCCATTTTGAGCACGGAGATTGTTAGCTCCGAGGTTGTTGTTGTTGTTTCCCATAGAAAATGGGATTTGAAAATAGTAATATGCAGATACTGGGTGGGAGGAAACATGCCGGCCTAAACCAGCCAGCCAATGGCAGGCTTAGAGCCACAGCCTAGATCAGGTGAGTCACACTACATGCAGTGTGAACCATGTTATACTTACTGCTTGCAATAGAAGGATGTGCATCTAAGGAGATTTGTCAAACACTATTGTTATATTTTCTAAATAAACTAATAAATACATTTACTGTGATGGATGAATAAAATGATTTGGATTCTTAACAATAAAAACAAAGCCAGTGTCCTTTTTTAATGGCACTTACTGCAGCACGTCCTGCTTTATCTTCAACACTGTGCAGAAAACTGGCAAACCCCTCAGAAAGTCAAGGTCCCTTACCTCATGGATTTCAAACCTGTAAGTTGAGACAAGACACTCTGGATTTCAGATCTAAAATCACTTTAAGTTAGGACAAAATAGCACAAATGGACTACATAGTCATACTTCCAAAAAGTACCGTGTGCGTATATTTGAGGAAAAGCAGATGCTGTATTTACTGCCTCATAAAAAGAGTAACAAGGTCTGGTTTCTCAAAAGCATCTTTATCTTTATAGCAGCTGATACTACATTTGGCACAAATCTGAAGTCAAACAGGAATGACTCCCAGCCAAAACATTCCTCATATGCTTTTGAGAAACATGGCCCTGCTCGATATTACATTCACTTTAGTACAAAACATAAACAGTAATTAACAATTCCTTCTGAAGCCTCGGATTTACATTCAGTCTGTCAGTCCAACACTGTACAGTTCATACACCACATCCAACAACTCACAGACACAGAGAGATTAAAATTTAAGACATGGTTTAAGGTTTGGTCTAATGCACCTGATATCTGTACAGCTGAAAATGAGTGTCGCTCCTTGTCCGTCAGAGTCTATTTTATCATCGTCCTCTGCTCCAGCTTCTCTTCCTTTAACAAACATTTGGTTTTATCAACTAGAAACATGAGACAAAAAGAGTGAAAGCGACTCATGTATTACTACAGCAGTACATATTCATTGGTTTCTTCTTTCTTTTGTGAGGTTTAGTTTCTTGCGTTGTTGAGCTCAGCTGGTGGCGTTGAATGATGAAAATGTTCAAGCATGTCAGCCTCTGGGCCAGTGTTCAACTGTCCTCACTGACCAGGCTGTTTAATGGCATCTATGAAACAACAGTATGGGAATGGACACTGGTGCTCCTGGTGCTCTTGCCCAGAGTCTGTCTGCCCCGTCCCTGATGGCAGACCAGTGAATGAGGTTTGGTTCAGCAGTCCAGTTCCTGCAGGCAGTCAGCCCACAGTCTGAGGGATGATGAGGGAAGAAGTGGAGAAAGACAAGAGTGTCTGCTGTCTCTTACTTTACCTGACCATGTTTCTCTGTTCTGTTCTCTTATTTGAGGACTGCATTGTCTTTTCTCTTTTATTTAAAGGCCATGAAAAGACTTTTTCTCATTCAGCTTCTTACTATGACAGATGGACATGAACATACAACTGTCTGCCAAAGACACACAATTCTGGGTTTCGCTAAACTTTTCTCACTGGTTGTTTACTGTACATTGCAAAATCTGATCAAAACGCATCTGGAGTTTCAGTGTTAAATAACTCCAAATGCTTTTACATCCATTTTGATAGTCAGTGTTTCCCCTCATTTTTTTCAGCAGTGGTGCTGAAGTGCATGAGTTTTATTTTGCGCCACTAGAAGATATTTAGCATGTCTGATGACGTGCTGATTTGCACACAGCTTCTCATACCCTACATATTGTTAGTTCTTTACTCAGATGTTACATTTGACATCTAGTGTTTCAATCAATATTGTGACTCCAATAGTTGTAAACACAACTGATGACTTATCAAGTAGAACACAGATACAAGTTACCTACATGAAAACTTTATCCAAATAGTTCAAGGGGTTTCTGAGTAATGACATCAAACCATAGAAGTAAACAAATTTGGACAAGAGGGTGGAGTTGTGAAGGAGTGAGGGGTAGATCAGACTGTGGTGACCTCTTGCAGACAGTCTGTCTGTCTGTCTGTCAAAGTGGTCCACACCTAAATGTGCGTAACTTTGAGTCTTAACAAAATGTAAACAGGTGTGTTACATAAAAATTAACCTCCTGTACAGTTGTCACAAATGGAGGAATTAGCTATAGTGATGAAAAATGTTTTTTGTACGAGGCTGTAAACATGTTTATTTCTGCTGTAAAGTTGGGCATTTCAGCACGAGGGTCTATGGGGAATGACTGGCTTCTGGAGCCAGCCACAAGTGGCCATTTGAGGAACTGAAATTTTTGGCACCTCCATGTTGGCCTCATTTTTCAGACCCAGAGATTGCCAAAAATTGTGAAAGCTGCCTCCAGGTGTCCCCTTGTCAACCCTGCATTTCCAGTAGCAAAGACAAAAGTCTAATCCTGATGAGAAAGAGTTAGTATATATAACAATGCCATGTTGTTGTGTGGGCACAATACAGGACAAAACAAAGCTAAATGTAAAGACTGCAAACAGCTGATTGTACCGCATCCACGCATGTGTGTGGTGGCGAGCAAGGAGAGAGTGACTGTGTGTCTGCATTTAGGACTGGCAGGTGAGTTGCAAGTCATGTTAGCAATAAACCATGAACGTAACTGTTCAGTGTGAGCTACGGTTTGTCAGAACCACCAGACTCGTGAAGCTATTTTAGCAGTGTACAGAGAAATTGTCTCACCAACTACTTCATCCGATCGGTAACTGATCGATCGGAACAAACTCATCTGGGGGTATTCCTTTATAATGCTTGCTGGTCCCTGAACTCTGGTTGCTTTAAGGTCCCATTTTAAACTCATATTCAGCTTCATACTTGTATTTTGTGCGTCTACTAGAATAGCAACTTAATTGCTTAGAGGGAGATTTTTTAATATAGCAGCGGTGCTTATCATTTAGCAACAGTCCAGTGCTGCTACTAAATGCATACAGGGGAAACACTGACTTATTTAGTCATGCATATTTATTGTTTCTGACAAATACTTCAAATTGAAACCAAGTTTACAGGGGCTTTAATACTTCCTAAGTATTTTTTTCATCTGACATTATCTGTACCTTTCTTGCCTCTCTTGATCTCTCTCTCTCTCTCTGTCTCTGTCTCTCTGTCTTTCCCCAAGTCACTCCTCTGTAATGGTGGGCAGATGTGGGGTACTGGGTGAGTTTGGTGTGCTCCGTAGGTCAGGCCGGACGTTGACGCTGGAGATGGACCACACATCACTCAGCTCTGCAAAAGAGGGGTGAAAAGGTCAACAGTTCAGTGTTTATACTTCAACATGTCAAGGAGCACTCTGGGTAATGCAAAGACCTTACTGAGGAGAAAAGACTTGAGCCAAGAGTGACTGGGAAACATAAGTGAGGGGTTCGGGGGTTAAGTATAGGCAGCTTAGAATAATGATAATAACAACCTGGTGTAAGACAGCCATGCATCTCTGTATGCAAACACACAATTAAAAAAAAAAAGAAGAAGCATGCAATCTGCTGAGTTTGGTGCATGACGCAAGGACACAAACACTGCAGTAAGGATTGCTTCCAGGCTTCATATACAGTTCACATATAGTTTTCTGGTGGAGGTTATTTGTGGTTGTCAAAGTGTATGGACTTTGTGACAACTGTTGCAGCTCTTTATATACAATTGTTTTGTTTTGCTGTTTCTTGTGGAGTGAAGCTTAATTCCAACTGCCATTTAAATCACACACATCTCTCACTATGGGCTTCATGTAAGGTTCATCTTAGATTTCTGTAGGAAACATAGAAGCTTGCAGAGTTCAAACAGGGTTCAGGGTTCATACAAGGTTCCTGAAGGGCGGACATGCAGGGCTGACATGCAGGGTGTCATGGGTTGAAGACCAAAGGAAGGGAGATGAGGGCTCCAGCAGGGGGGTCAGAGTGGAAGGGGCTCCAGCGAACACAGATGACTTCTGAAGAGTCTGACACACAGCAGAACATCACAGCATGCAAATACAGTAATCATAATAATGCCTCTGCTGGTTGAGCCACAGCTTGAGCCAAGCTACATTCAAATAAATACTAACGTTCTGGGAAATATAATTATTTGCTAAGGTCAATTTCAATTACATCTCTGTTTCAGTACAAGAAGAAAAATGTTCTCATACCTGTCCTGAACTTGCTGTATGGTCCATTCTCATGAGTCTGACGGCTGCCGGACCAGAAGGGCAGGCCTCTCTCTCTCCACCTGTGACACACACACACACACACACACACACACACACACACACACACACACACACACACACACACACAAACACCAAAGAGAGATCAGAGCAACAGAGAATAAGCAGGTGTGTTTTTGTTTACCAAAGTGCTCTGAGACTGCCACATGTGCCACTGTAACTGCTTTGATGTGAACGCTGAGTGCGTTTGAGGGTGTGTGTGTGTGTTTGTGTACGTGTGTGTGTGTGTGTGTGTGTGTGTGTATGTGGAGGTCTAGGTAAGCGTCAAAAGGCAGAAGAGAGAGATTGATAATGAAAGAAAATATGTGATAACAACAAATCAAGTAAAAATAAATCTACAGAGAGGGCTATGAAAAAAATATCCAGCTCTTTTCAGTGTACAGCCTCACCTGTCTGACAGGACAGGATGAATCTTAGTGATATTCATACTCACACTCTTTTCATATACTCAGCTTAATGGCCTGGTTATGCTCAAAAAGATCCAGTTTGTACAATGAGTCATGTGACCACATCATAAATCAATCAAATCAAAATCAAAAATGTTTATAGTTTAGAACAATCACACTTGACAGTGGGGAGTAAAGGGCGGCTGTCATAAGCCCCTTTTACACTGCTTGTTCAAGACGGGAACGTCACACCATCATTCCGCCTTGCTGCTCTTTTTAAAAGGTACGATCGCGTAGTGGGGTTAGAGTTGTCCCACCTTCAAGCTGGCAGCATAGGGTAGTAGACGCGCCAAATCAACATCTGTGTTACAAGGACAGCTGGCAGGACAAGAAGGGTTTGATGTTTTGATGATGTGTCATGTGTGTACCTATTACCTGAGAGATTTAAAAAGCAGCTGGTAGCAGCTAACTACAATCTAAAATCACACACTGGGGCAGTGTTATTTCATTGTTTGATTCTGTATAAAAAAAATCACAATAGAGTTATGGAATCCAACCCAGTAGTGCAATCAAGCTTGCAAGAAAAATATTATAACTGATATACATGGTGGTCAGTGGTGGCAGATGTACTCAGATCTTTTACTTAAGTAAAAATAGCAATACCACAGTGTAGAAATACTCTGCTACAAGTAAAAGGCTTGCACTCAAAACCTTCCTTGAATAGAAATGCAGAGGTATTAGCATCAAAATATACCTATGCAGAACAGTCCATTTCAGAAAAATGTGTATTGTTGGATTATAATTATACATGTAGTAATGTGTTCATCACTTTAATGTTGCAGCTGGTAAATGTGAGGCATACTTTTTACTATATACACTGCCAGGTAGCAGTCAAGTCGCATCTTTATCCATATTAATATATAATAAAATATTTGTTAAATATATTTTATCTTATTAATACAAATCCGCAAACTAATGTACATAAATGTAGTGGAGTACAAAGTATAGTATTTCCCTCTGAAATGTAGTGGCGTAAAATTAGAAAATAGCAGAATGGAAATACTCTTGTCAAGTGCCCCAAAAATCGTGCTTAAGTAAATGTACTTAGTTACTTTCCACCACTGACAATGGCCAATACATAAATAAGTAAAAGGTTCAAAAATAAATCAGGATGTCTCAGGGAGCATTTTCTGTTGTCTTCTCTCTCTGTATGTTTCACTCTTCACTCTCTCCACATCATAAGGCCACAGTGACATCTCAGGTTACATATTAATAATTCAGTCTCATTAGCAGCCAGGATGACTCAGCCCTGCACAGCCTCACCACCCCAACACCAGACGTTACAATTAGCAGGGGAAGATAATTATGAGAGCTGTGTGTGTGTGTGTGTGTGTGTCTACATACCAATGGAAAATGAAAACTGCAGTGATGAGGAAAGCCGACACAGCATCAGTCAGAATCCACATCAAACTATATTCCTCTGGAGTCTTGACAGCCGTTGAGAGAGAGAGAGAGAGACAGAGGACTGATTCCATTTGCTCAGAGTGAACATGAATATCATTATTTCATTTAATGGCCACGGAGTATTGGGCTTAGACTTGAATCACTTCTATTAAGAAATGTAATTAAACTCATTTGAAGTTGCACAGACATGTAGGTGGCAAGAGAGAATATTTATGTAACCAGAAGGGCACAGACTCAACCTTTAAAACACCCACGATACCTGCTTAAGAGGTTTTCAAACTGATACAGAACGTCCTACCTGCCTACTCACTGAAAGTCACACTGAATCAGAATTTTAGATATCTAAAATATAAACTCTGGAGCTGCATTCACAAAACATCAACGGGCTAAAAGCAGCTCCTAAGTGACCAAGTCAGGGAAATCTCTTAAAAATAAAAGGGGTGTCAGTCTTAACCAAAGACTGTATATAAAGATGGACAACACCTCTTACTCCCACTGTACAAAAATGAAGCCAAAATATTACAGATAAGGCCACCGCCATCTTGCGCTAGTGACGTCATTTGGAGCCAGAGTCGTTGCAGTAGCAATCTCAAGTACCAAGTTCCTGCCTACCAATCACATGCAGTGCCATTGATCACCAGCACACAGACTGACACACACAGCTGTATATCATGATGAACCGCTTTTTATACCATCAAATAACTAATTTAAACCAAACTTATCAGAACATCAGCATGATAAAACCTACCTCAAATTAGAAAAACCGTCTTTGGGAAAATGTTTTTGATTGTTTAGTTTGGCCCATATGCAGTCGGCTAACATGGAGCAGTGGGGTTTATCACCTATACAGCAACCAGCCACCAGGGTGCAATCAAGATGTTCTGGCCTTATTTTGGGGGAGCAGTCATATCGTCCATCTTTATTATACAGTCTATGGTTGCAATCATAACAAATTCTGCCAATCCCCATGAATTCTGTGCTACCTGTAATTTTGTCCAACCTGTAACTTTACTGCAAATCTAACTAGTTAGAGTGGATAAAATCTCATTTCATTGTATAGCACATTGATTCACTCAGCCCTTCCTTACCCTGGCATCTTTATGTTTATCAAGAGACTACTGCTGCAGGAGTGTGAGCTCCACGCCTGGGATAGAGTGGCACTGACTGTAACAGGGCTAACTGTCAGCATCATACGATTAACTCTGCCCAACAGTTATTAAAGGGTTTAATGACAGAGTTGAGCCGTTTCTGTGCCGGTGCGACATTGTTGGGACTGTGTTAATAGCAACAGCTGCTGTTGTGTTAGCTTGTGCTAACCAGGTAGAGCGAGCAAGAGAAGAGCAGCTCATGGAGACGGCCCTTCAGCCCTGCTTCGAATGCCAGCAAAAACTCTTGGAAACGGAGTATTCAAAATGATCTGAAGACTGAGGTTTTTGCTCACAGGTATTACATTTACATACATTTACCTCATGATTTGAAGCTTTGGCTATGTTTAATATAAACACGCGACATTGTGACATTATATATATATATATATATATGAATGACAGAAAATAAGGAAAATATATATTTAATATTGAATCCCCTGATGTGAGCCTTATTGAAGACAGCAGGGATCATAAAATCTTATAACAGAGTTAAATCTGCTCACCATGAGGAAGAGTGGCTTGTTGATTTTGGACAGGATGTGGATGGAGTTGGTGGTTACAGACTGAGCGCCTGCACACCAGGCCAGAGAGTAGAGCCACGGCTGGCTGATCACATACAGGTTAGTGCTGATGTTGACTGATTGGTACTTACTGTAGAGAGAGGGGGAAGGAGAGACAATTACCTTACCACCTTGCTTTAAAAAAACACACTCTCAATCATCTGAAAGACTGAGAAGCATCAAACAACACATTTATCTTAATTGAAATTATACACATTTAAAAAAAACCCACCTCAGATCTTACACTGAAATTACCAAAACTCTAAAATGCACCAAAACAATAACCCCATATCTCTCCACCATCATTGATAAAAAACTGGAGGAACAATGTGCAGAATCAGTGACAACATTCTGACCTTGGAAACCTTGGTTATTTGCTATAGCTACAAATTACAGAAGTCCCTTAAACATCTCACATGCAGACTATTGGCAGACGTTACAATTTGCCGATGTTCCCTAAATGTCTCATGTGCAGGCTACTGCTACCCACTGGCCATAGATGTTGTTATTCCCATGTACAGCAAATGTGCAGCAAGAATATATTTATTCAAACGAGCGAGCCAGAGCCAACGAGAGAGCCAGAGAGAAACAATTAGATTAAGCGTGTATATGGTTATTAGGCACTAATATTTTTCTAATGACTAGATTATCAAAGGTTCTCACCATCCCTCTCAATGCGATTGACAGTTCCTCCCAATAAGGCTAGTCTCTTCCACCTGAGGTGTTTACATGGGGCGTTTTTATTGTGGTGGAATATTAAGGCCCATGTACATATGACTACTGAGAGCATAAAATATATTGACCTAAAAGAAGCCTCCCCTGAGAAAACTGGCATCATATGTCCAAAAATTAAGACAAACACAAAAACTTGTTTGAGATATTTGTGATTATTAATCTATTTTAATTTCTTTTCTTATTAAAATGTAATTTTCAATTACATGAAATTTCAGCATCGGCAATGGTGAACATTACAGAGAGGTTTTATAAGACAGGAATTAATTCATAGGGAGAGAGTAGAGGTGGAGGGGAGGTAAGAGGAGAGGGGGAAGGAAAGACAGACAAAATGGAATTGGTGGTTACAAGATGGAGGTAGACTGAAAGGACGCTAATGACAGAAGAAGAAAGAACAGACAGAGAAATGAAAGGATGTAATTTATCACTATGGCAGTGTTAAATTTACCTCTCTCCTAAAACAACACACACACACACACACACACACACACACACACACACACACACACAACAAAGGTATCTCTCTCTGTATCGTCAACTGTTTGTTGGGATGAAAGCATCCTTTGAAAGTCTAATGATCATCTGTCGAGGTGAACAGTGTGAGAGAGGCAGAAAAACAGATGGAGAGAGAGAAACAGTAGAGACATCAATTTTCTATTAAGAGGAAGTTCAGAGCTGAGAGGAAATTATTCTTTGCCAGGTTATACAAGAGTTGTATAATCTCCAGGAGTTGTATAAGCTATTTTTTTATTTCCAAGGGGCAGCTCGAAACTGTTTTAAATGGTGCAATTTCAATTCACTAAAAAGTTATTAAAAAAGCAAGGAACACAATCTTCATGCTTTCTCAGCAAGAAATGGAAACTAACTCTGTTTTGCACTAAAACTGATACAAATGTTTTGTTTTGAATTATTGAACACATAGAACTTCTTAAATCTTTTACCAAACACCACTACAACAGAGTATTGAGGGGAAAACAATCTATTTATCCAACAACTTCCTCAATGTGTGGACTTTGTCACTTTTAAAAAGGGTGGGTGATCAACCAGAGGCCCAACAATAATATAATATCCCAATACTTAAGTCACGATATAATATTATAGTGATTTGAAATGATATACAGAGATTTGTGAAGAAGCTAAACGAGCTTACCTTGTGTAGCATCTCCATATTAACAAACGTTTAAACATTTAAATTTGTATGCGCAATCTCAGTGGCCTAGCACTAGCTCAAGTCTGTAGCCAACAACTCAGTGGACTAAGAGGTTATATACATCCAAAGAACCAGAAACAACCAGATCTAACTGAGACCTGCGGTAATTTGTCAAAATGTGTAGCTACACATGCCTAGTAAAAGGGACTCTGCTTAAGTGGGGCTCAGCCTTTAATTGAAGTTTTACGTTAATCACAAAGTGTCTACGTCTTAAGAGCACAAGTTATAACACAATGTAACAACATAATTTATCTGACAAGAACATCTCAAGTTGGTGAAAGAGTGCCATCAAAGCAGAGATTTCAATGTGTCAATGAGATATTACGGAAAAGATAAATCAAAAGCAACATGGAAAACTATTTCAGTTGACTGCGTGAGTGGTGTTAAAAACCGTCGATGTGTGAGTCACCCATCCATCTTTCTAGCCTATCTTTCCAGATTGTTCTGCCAGAGCTTCTGTTTATGTACAAGCACCTCCCACTCGTCTCTCCTGTACTACTTATGAGCCTCTTGTACCCTCTTCTCTTCTAAGCCCCCTGCTCTTATTTAAACTCTTATCTCCAACATGTCTTTCTCTTCCTTCCTATCACTCCAACCAGTTCTCTCCTCCACTGAATAAATTCCTCTTCACCCACGATTTCTCTCCTGTCTCTGCTCTTTCTCTCTCCTTCCATGAACTCCTAACCCACCTGCCCTTTGCCTCACTCTCTCCCCCTCCCCCAAGGCTGTTCTACAAGCAACAAGAAGGAGTCACTGCGGACGTGGTGGCCATCTGTACCCTGAGTTATATAACTACACGCATGGAGACACACACACACACACACACAAATCAAGAAGACACTTTCAAAAGCCAACAGTGAAATGTCACTTTTCTTTCAGTAGCTATAAACAGGGGTGCTTAAAGGGTAGATATAATTGCATAACTAAGTGCTTGAATGTGCTACATCTTCAAATTAAAGGGGCCATTATTTTTTTTACATCTGAATTTGTCAGGCCTTGTCTTGGGCATTAAAATGCAAATATGCACATTTAAATTAAATTTTAGAAAATATTTTTTGTTGTAAAAACACTTTACAAATGTAGTTTTATTATTTCATAAGTTTCTGTGTTGCATATATAGCAAATCTATAATATACATTTTAGGGCTAGGCAATATGGCCATAAAAAAAATCTCCAATTTTTTCACAACAAATCCGATTCACAATATAAATCGATTTTTTCCCCCTTCTTAAAATCAATTTGCAGATGACAAAAAAATTGTTCAAGTGCAAAAAAGAAGAGATGGCAGGCCCTGCCTGCCCTTGTAAGCAGTGAAAATGTAACTTTTCAGTAAGCTTTCTCTAGTTTCAAACTGACTGTGACACAATGCACCCTCAAACTAACTTAAAAAATAAGTAAAAGCATAAAATTATGTGACCCTTTTTTGACAAAACATTTACACTAGTTTTTTAAACATAAGTTTTGCTATTCAGTATATTTCCCCTGTTGAGACTGATAAAGTAAAGTGCAAACATAACTTTCAGTTACCTTAACATATTTTGCATAATAAAAAGGTGCCTGTGGTATACAAAAACTATTTGGTCATTATTTTGATTCCCTGAATCATGTAAACAAAATTAAACATCTGCATTAACTGCATAATCAACAGCATCAGATAGTAGCCTTCCATTGTAAACAGTGAAAATGTAACTGTTCAGTAAGCTTTTCTAGTTTCAAACTGACTGTGACACGATGCAAAACATAAAATGTATGTGACCCTGTTTTGATTGGGCACCATATCTCTTGCAATATACATCGTGACTGCATCCCTGATCGCTTTCCTCCGGGCCCCTTTCTTATCATACAGGATACAGTTTGTAAATGTTTCCAAGACGGTAGGTTGTTTTTTGGCGGCGGTGCTGAGGCTGCCGTGGTCTTGCTCACCTCTCCCACTCGGCAGCATGCCTCTGTTTGAGGTGCTGCAGTAAATTGGTAGTTCTGCTACCTTTGGTTGCAACAGCCTTCAAACACACTTTGCAGCAGGGTGCTGTTTGTTCTGTGTCTGACGCCACAAAACCTAACTAATTCCTAATAACTTAAGACACGTTCTCTTTCTTAGGAACAGGTTCCCTGCTCGCTGCCATGTTGTTTGTGTATCAAGCGCGCGGGGTGGAGAGGGGAGCCCACTCTGAACTACGGGAGCCCAGCGGGGAGTGTCGGTGGCGGATGTTAAAGAGAAACTCGATTTTCATTAGAACAAATCGACCTAAACTACAAATTCGAATTAATAAAAAAAAAAATCGATTTATCGCCCAGCCCTACTACATTTATACTTTTATGCAAAGTCAGAAAAATTTGGGTCAAAATAATTTCAAAGCAATCTGGGAAATTTCCAGGTTGAAATCTGTCAATAACAATAAAGGTTAAATATGTTTGCTGCAAACTGTATATAAATCCTTGTGACATGAATGCAGCAATCACCAATCTTTTGCTTAAAATTACCTCAAGTATTTTTTATGTCATGATGTTTTTTATTTTGGTAATAAATGCTGTAAATGTGTGTGTGTGTGTGTGTGTGTGTGTGTGTGTGTGTGTGTGTGTGTGTGTGTGTGTGTGTGTACCTGAATTGTTGTTGTGACATGGTGCTATAGTGCAGGTTAAGTCTGGTGATGTGGCTGTCCGTCAGTTCCTGAATAGAGGCCTTTTCTCCAGAGGTCTGCTGCATCTCTGGGTCCACAGCCTGGACCAGCTCCCTGTCCTCAGATGGCAGCCACAGCACCTACACAGGCACAATAAACACATGCACATAAACATAAAACACATAAACACACATCCACAAACACACAAAAACCGCTACTTGCAACAAGTGGTAAATGAAAGGGGAAAAACTACTACTGATGATGGAACCAGGAACATTTCAATGGATTGGTATTGGCTAATATAAAGCTGATCAAATTCTGATTTACTCTAATTTGTTTGTCCACCTCAGCCTCCTTTACGACAGCCTACATTTTACCCTTATATGCAAGTGAAAATTAGAGTGTGTTCAGAACATTTGGGCAGCTCCTCTCAATTTGAGACAACAAGAAATCAATGCTTCCATAATTAAATGTAATAGTAGTGGTAGTAGTAATAATAGTGGTAATTTATTTAGACCCACACTAATGTGTGTGTCATCTATAGCAGCATAGCCAAAAGCAAGTTCAGGCTGTGTTAGGCCATGATTTCAGAGAGATGTGATGCAATGATCAATATGCTTTTGTTAACCTAACACTGCTACACAGAATGCAATGGTTCCTGCAATGGTTTAGACCAGTGGCCCTCAAATGGCGGCCCGCGGTCCACATCCGGCCCGTGAGCCGCCTATTTGCGGACTGCAAGCTGAACACGTGACTCCTTCACTGTGTGTGTTTTGGTTTGGTCAGCACGTGTAAACGGGCAGTCATCTCCATGCCAACGATGTGCTGATAGGCTGTTAGCGAGAACGGCAAATTTTTTACTTTCGCTTTTGAAGTGGTACGCTTATCGATACTTTGCCAGCAGTAGGAGCCCAGATTGTGTGAAAATGACACGTTCCAAGTTTGAAAAGAAAAGAAAGGTGGACAGTGAAAATCAGCAATTCAAAGACGAATGGACTGAACAATTTGCATTAATTCTCCCTCCAACCAGCACAAGCCCAATGCGCCTAATATGCCAGGAGACCGTAGCTCTGGTGAGATCTTTCCTCAAAATTCAGACATAGAACAACAAAAATTAATGCACTAAAATCTAAAAAGAAAAGGTTTCTTTAACCCCCCTCCTGATATATTTGTTTTGAAATCTTTGCAGGGGTTTTGTTTTGTTTTGTTTTATTTGAGTATTTATTTGAATTTATGTCAAAATGGAAACAGCTTTTTTTTTATTTTAGTATGCATTTTATTTGTTGTTTTGTAAAAAAAAAAAAAAAAAAAAATTTGTTTTGAATATGACAGTATTGTGGCTTTTGGCTTGACCAACTATAATAAATGGACCTCTGACTCATTGAAAACTGTCGTTGTGGACCTTTAAAATTTGTATTTGAGTTCCCTGGTTTAGACCATATAGCCCAGACTACTATAGCTGTTATTTTGGAAAAACAAAAAAATTTCCCCTTATCTTGGGAAAACATTTGTTATTTTAAGATAATGACATAAATAACTTGAGTAAACAAAATTAACGTCAAAGTTAATGTTTGAGTCATGGCTGCTTTGGGCTTTTGCAACTTTCAACTGAATGTGGAACTGAAAATGTTTTCAATACATCTATTTTTTACAATTACCTGTGAGGAGTTGATGTGAGCCTGCACCACCTGCAGAGTGGTGTTAATGTATGACTGACTGTAGGGATGTCCGTTTGGTGGCCTGCGCAGGTCAAACAGCACAAGTCTATTGGTACGGGCCGCTACCTTCAGGAACTGGGCCAGTGAGGGTACAGACTGATTCTGGGCCTGGGAGCAGTCCACCTCAGACAGGGACGACACAGTCCCAAATGGATCTCTCTGTAAGAAAGTATGTGAAGTAGAGTGATACTGGAAAGAAGATGCTTAGTCATTCTGAGAATTAAAAAAAAATCAACATCTAGTTGTGTTTATTTTATTAACTGAAAACCTACATAAAGTTTTATTTTAAAAAGATTCCTTAATAGAAAAACAATATGGAAACTGGGTCCAGTTGGTATCCAGTGCTATTAACACTGTCATTTTTAATTGAAGGGACCCCGTTTGCATCTTCACCATCTATTACCAGATCATTTTTAGTACTGCACTTCTCACTTCTCCTAGTTTGCTGGTTAACTTGGACCTGGTCAGTGTCCTCTTGCAGCAAGAAATACAACTACGTTTGGGTGCAACAGGGGCCTAGAATTTAATTTTGGGCCCCCTTTAAAAACAACTGTGAAAAAACAGTAATGCATTTTCTTTACAAACCAAGCCACATCTTGAACTACAAATTGTGTGTATGTGTGTTTGTGTGTGTTTTAGTCTCACCGATAAAAACCAGTTGCCAGCATTGAGCTGCTGTAGCTCTGCCCAGGTGAACATGGACGCATCAATGTGTGTTCGATTTGGGAAAACCTCAGCAACATTAGTGGTTCTCTTCAGATTGGAGTCATGCATCAGGAAAGGAACACCATCAAAACTGCAGAGAGAAATGAAAATATTAAAATGGGTGACAGAGTGAGGAATGAGGATGTAAGCAAGTGAAAGTGCAGGACACAGAAATGAGAGGTAAGTGGCGAAAAGGTAAATACGAATGAAAGGAGAGGAAATGAGAGGAATGTGATTAAAGTCCGCATTTAATTCTTCAAAGCTCTGCTCACTGCTCAAAACACCTGGAATCAAATTAAGTCTGGCTTTCATAATGCTATCTATCTTGTTCATGAACACACACACACACACACACACACACACACACACACACACACACACACACACACACACACACACACAATCTCAGTAAGCTCGCCATCTCAATTAATCACAAGATTGATATCAGTTATGTACATGCCCATAACTAACACACACACACACACACACACACACACACACACACACACACACAGTAATAGATTGCTTAACAAAACCCTTGACAGCTTAATTACACAGGAACTGCAACGTAGCCAAAATCATTCATACAGACCACACACAAACACACACACTCAGGAACTACCAGACTCACCGGGGTCACCAGCAGAATGGGATTACGCTAACCCGCTAACTCTGAGTCATGCTGTGTTGCTAATCCCCCTGTTTTCAGACTGCAAGATAGTATGCTAACGCAGCAGCCGTGGGCTAATAGCAAGGCTAATGGCTAACTGGATTAGCATGGCAGTAATCGTCTTAGCACTGAGAGTAGCACGCTAGCATCTGATCTGTACAATTAGCACCAGACTAAACACCAGGCTCAGCATCACTTCACTGTTGAACAATTGCTCCGCTGACAGTGTTACATGTTGTAATCCCTCATGTCAATAAACACTGTTTATGATTTCGTAATTTCACTTTTGATGAAACATAATTGGGTTACAGTGAAACATCTGTTTGTCCACTGAATCAGGCAGTCGCTAATCAAGGGACATTCACTGTCACAGTTTACTCAGCAACCATAGGAACTCTATTTCATGATTTTCAAAACAAAAAAGTGTTGTGACGAGTGGTGGAATATAAGTAGGACTTTTATTCAGTACAAAGTTGAGGGACATTCAACTGTACTACTTTTGTCTGACGGCTTTAATTACTTCAGTTTTTCATTCCCCTCTGGTCCAGTGAATACCACATATCTCCAGATGTGTTGATTTTGAATGTTTGTGATAAACTGAAGGATGGAGTGTTCCTGTGTGAGCTGAGAAAATTCTCCTACTTCTTAAGCTGAAAAAACTCTTTAAAAACCCTTTAAAAGTTTTAGAGATACGTAGTTCTTACAGAACATCCACACTACAAACATATGATGATCTTATAGAGTATGATGCACAGCTGTAGATTAAACTATCCAACAGTACATTAAAGAGTAAAAATGAGCACAACCTGAAACATCTAGAGCTGTAAAGTGCAACATCCACATTAAGGCAGCAGTAACATTAATCCAAAAACATCACATATATTAGTAAAAAACAGTTGGGTACATTTTACTGCCAAATGAGTACTTTTACTTTAAATGCTTTAGGTACATTTTGCTGATACATATGTTTATTTAAGTAAGGTTTTGATTGTAGGACTTTTATTTGGAGTATTTTCACAGTGTAACATTAGTACTTTTATTTCAGTTTGGGATCTGAATACTACAGATTCAAGAGAGATCCAGAAAAGATGCATGATAGATGCACAGACAGATACCTTGGAAAAGAACAATGCAATGTACATATATATACTTACTCACTCACTCACTCACTCACTCACTCACTCACTCACTCACTCAAATGAGAGCAGGGAATACCTGATAGTGACATCTGTCTCTAGTCCTTCTCCTCCAGCCTCCACTGCCTTCTCAAACGACATCACAGTATTCTCTGGAGCGAGCTACACAAAACACACACCCACACACACACCCACACACAATGAAACATAAAACATTCCCATAATAAATATGGTTAATCACACAAATGATGGTTAGTAAAACACAGACTTTAAACAGAATTAAGACAGGTCCAGCTGTCACAGATCAGTTAGGTCTCACCATTGGAGCTCCTCTGTGTCCGATGAGCGTCGGGGCAGGTCCCAGCATTCCTGCCTCTTTAATGCAGGGTGAGTACATTCCCAGAGGGACCAGGTAGAGAGAGAACAGCACAGACAGGAAGAGACCGAGGACAGCCACCTGACGCACTGATGAATACAAACAAACATACAAGACATGTACACTGATTGAAAAGGTATTTACCTTTTTTCAAGTCTCTGAAGACAAGGTGTTTGGTATGTTTTCAATCCAGGAGTTGCCTCCTTCTGGTTTTCTGAAACCTATTTCTAGTGAATTTAAATGGAAGGTTCAGAATCTAAATCAGTGTTACTGGCCTAGTATGTGGGTACATACAAGGAATTTGACACCAGTTGTTAGTAGCTCTCAGTGAACACACACAGAGTAGACATACAGCTGAAAAACAAGGATAACAAAGCTGAACAAGTAGAAGCCTCCAGAACAGTTACTATGTTTACGTGCAAACTAATATTCCACTATCATTCCGACAGTATTCTGAATTTTGTTATGTCCTGTCATGTTGGGTTATGTAAACAGCATATTCCCTTTAGATTTTCCAAATTAGGCCTTTTTCCGAATGTAGCATTTTCCGATTAAGATATGTGGATGTGCCTATATCATTCTGGTTTTAGGGGCATCCTTTGGACATGTGCATAACGAAATCATAATATGTGTCTAAATTGGGATTTTACCGCAGTTTAGGACAGACAGCTTCTAGTCTGTTTACGGTCAGCTCTGTATATTGTCATGGATGCGCTGTACAACAGTTGTAAGGCTGGAGTAGAGATGCATGCCCACAAAAAAAAGCTCACATTTCTGATCAGAAATGTGAGCATTTTTTGGGTTTTTGGGCATAGACAAATATCACAACGAGGTAGCTGAAGGAATAAAAAAAAGGAGAAGCTGCTCCAGCCATTCCACTTTTCCATATGTTGATGTTATAAACAACATGTAAGGGCACATTAATCGAGTATACACGGCTAACTGTACATGGGAATATTAGTGGAATTCATTTTCATTAACCATGTCAAAAACGTCGAAGGAATATTGTCTTTTTCTGAACAAGGGCAAAATTCGGACTATTTCGTGCATGTAAAAGCAGTCAGTGGTTCCCAAAGTGAGTGCCTTAAAGACGGTTAGAAGATACCACAGGACTGTGCGTTTTTAATAACGATTCACCTGGGAACTATGACAGAGGCCGTCTGTCTTTCTGTTGCCAGATTTTGTCATAGTGATAGTGACACAGCTGTGCAAAATACGGTCACCAAACTTAATAGGTGTGTAGCTGAGATCACAACGAAGTTTGAAGATGGGTATGGTCTGAGCTAGGGGGACAGAAGTTTGACTGATTTATAGTATTAGTGAAACTGTTAAAAATATGTATTAAATATAGTATCTACTGGCGTTACGGTGGGAGATGAGACAGTGGAGTCTGCTGCTGCCCAGGCTGGAGTTGTATGCCACCACCATGATGTTGCTCCTGGGAGATGAGCACCCCTCAACAAACTAATGACTCAGAAGCAGAGGCGGACATCTATAACAGCAGTCACTTCAACTTCTGCGCTGTAAGCATGAGCTAACACAAAAGCAACGGCTGACATCCAACACCGATCTGTTAACGGTCCCAGCAAACACACCAAAACTGAAACAGCTCGACTCTATTGTTAAACCTGTTAGGTAAGGTTAGATGAGCGATGCTAACAGATAGCCCAGTCACTGTGTGTGTGTTGAATGAGCGAGAGAGATATGCCACTCTGTCTCTCAAACTCAGACCAAACTCAGATTTAACAGTAAAACGAGGCAGTGCTGATCAAATATAAACCTGGATCCTGTTACTGCATTACTTATTTCTAAGATTTCTAAGATGTCCTCAGAAACATATTTTAGTGCACTTTCAGGTTGTAACACGAGACTTTGTGGACAAGAGGTGGGCGCCATATTGTTTCCTGAATTGTAAAAATGGTGGCTTAAAATTCTGACTTCAAACAGTAAAACTAAGCATTGCTGATAAAATATAAACCAAGATTCTGTTACTCTAATGACTAATTTGTTTTCAGAAATATATTTTAGCTTATCATTTAACTGTAATTCAAGACTGTTTGTTAGCAGTCGGTCACCATATTGTTTCCTGTGAGAGAACTGTTATACCAGCATTATGTCACTCACCAGCAAGATATTTTATCCAGTGCGGCGTAGTGCATTCTGGTCATTGTAGATAGCAAATGCCACAGCTCTTTTCCTCTGTTTCCCTGTTCATATACCACCAATTTCAAAAGTATTTGTGTTTTTCTACTACATAGACAGACCAGTTGTGTAAAAATACCATCTTTTCAGCAGTAAAATATTTGGTTAAATCACTGCCATCACTCTGTTTCACCTGTAACCACACCCAACAGTGATATCATGGTGGTCTGCAGTATACCTCCACATCACTACTCAAGCAGAGAAGTTAAAACCACTGGAGGTCAGCAAAATTAAGATTTCTTAGAGGATGTTATCTTTCTCTTTAAGGATATACTACGTCTTATTAGCATGTAAATGTTGATAATCTGAAACGCTGACTGAAATAAGAACATCTGCACCAATTAGCTAACTTTTACATATACTGCATAAACAGCCAGGCATGGACAAGTAGCACGCCTGTGGTGTTTATGAAAAATACTTAAAGTTTCTAAACATCGACCCCTTTTACTTCAAAACAAAGTGTTTTTTCATGTTTTCAATAAAGCATAGGGCAAGTAATTAATATGCAAATAATAATTTGGGGAGTGAACTGCTCCTTTAATTACAGTACTTTGAAAAAATAAATGTACTTAGTTCCTTTCACCACTGACTTTCACATCAATACAGCAGAAAAGGGGAGAGCTATATTACATCCTCTGCTTTTGACAAATCTCCCTCCCTTATCTCCTGCCAGCGAGAGACCCCCGACATGACTCAGCATCACTCTACCCTGCTGAATTACCATGGCAACCCGAGACAGTACCCATGGAGACCAAAAAGAGAGAAGAGAGACGCAGAGAGGGACATACAGGTCAAAGTCAATTCAGTGGAGAGGAAAAGGCAGTCAGACACAAGACAGACCAGTGACCTAAAGACAAGTAACAATTAACAGCAAGATGGTCAGATCAGATAATAAAAGGAGGTTTGAATGATGGAGACTTTAGAAAACTGTGAATGAAAGAAGACAGAAAGCATCACAGACACAAAGAGAAGAGTGAGAGTGGGAAAATGAGACATTGATTTTCTGTTATAAGGAAGCAGATAGAGACACAGCAAGATGGCAGGAAGGTCTACAGCTGTATAAGCAATGGCAGACAAGTGAGTCCCGTTGCTGAGAGGTAGGTTTGATTTCAGATTAGCTTTATTCCTGTCGGGCGGGGCAGCTCAGTGCTGATACAACTTAAGTTTTTCTGCCAACAATGTGTCATTTTAACAAGGTCCTTCAGCTCCTTCTTCACTCCACTTACTGCTATTGGTTGTTTTTGTCTCTAGGTTTCCATTCTTCTGTCACTCTGTCTCTATACCATTCCCAAACAGCAAGTAAGGTGATGTGCAAAGAGTTACACATACTCAGCAAGGGTGAACAGGTTTTAAATAATTATTTCTGATTATGTTACAATAATTACTCAAGAATGAAAAATAGTTCCAAAGCACCACCTCAACTCCAAAGATAAACACTAATCAGTTTGTGTACCTTTCTTGTTCATGCGAAAGAAGTGCAACGCAAGTGGCCAGGAGAGAATCACCATTAGCGAGACTGCAGCCACATGGAGGAAAGGTGCCGTCACCTTAAGATAAAAAGAGGAAGAGGATGACAAGGGATGGGCCAAAATGTCAGCATGGACTCAAACATTTCACTGAAATCTTGTGGCTGGCTGGAATATCAGAATTGACTGACCTGCAGGGAGAGAAGGAGAGTCTTCCATTCTTTGCTCCAGAGGTCAGACAAGACGGCAGTGGCTGTGACCGAGAATGCCAATGTCACCACAATGCCAGTCTGACACAAACACAGGACAAAAAAAAAAACACAATTTACTAAAACTTGTAGCAAGGGCAAACACACAAATACAAAGAACTGTCTGTCTGTGTTTGTTTTCATTTATAGGGATGACGATGATGATGATGAGGATTATTATTATTATTATTATTATTACTATTACCTTGTGGCTCCAGTGAAGGTACAGCCTCTGACCCTCAGAAAGAAGACACACCGCCAGCACCTGAACAATGTTAAGATATTTATCAAAAAGTGTTATAACCCTTTTCTACAGAAAATGTGCTTATTTTGAAACAAAATGTCAACTCATAAAAAATGTAAGTTTTGACCTGTACAGAACATACATGCAAACAAACTACAATGCATGCCCATAGTGACACAAGACGTCAGGAAATAACCAGGCCAATCAGAGGCCACCCTGCAGTCTGCACTACACAATGTGATTTGTGAGGACATTCTAGGACACTTGATCTGCCTCCTTAAATCCAAATTAAAGATTCAAATTATCACTCGGAGACCCCTCAGTCGACTGGGATTCCTGCAAGTCGAGCAGCCCTTTTTTTGTTTGGTCAATCATTATGCAGTGTACCTCTGAGGACATTTCAGTCCCCAGATGTAGCTGCAGAGTGAGCACTCCTCTGCTCCCCGCTTTCACGCTGCTCTCTAGTACAGGTAGCTGCGAACCCAGACTCAGGGTGAGTCTGAATGAGATGGAGGCGTGCGTCCACCCAGGTGTCATATTTCCATCACAGTCCATCAGACTTAGATTAGAGGGGTGTAAAGGCCATAAATTGATGCAGATTTCTCCTTTACTTCAAAGTGTACATTTTTCTGTATCACAAAACAAGTCTTGCATAATATTTGTCAACCCAGGCAGTGGCAAAGTTCCTAAATGTCACAGAGTGACTGAGGTCAAGGGGTAATGTGTACTTCTGTCTCATACAGCACAGGTTCTGGCTGAGAAATTTTTACTATTGGAAAGCTCTTAGATTAGATTAGATCAGAAGCTAATGCTACAGTAGCTGTAAAGGCATGACCACACATCCAGAGATTTGACATAGCAGCCTTCAATTTAAAATGACAGTCTCCAGTAACAAAGGCTCTTAATTCAAATCATATGTCATCTCTGTGCAAGTGCTTAAACTACACAAATTGAAATCATATCATACCAATAGCAGGGCGATGTATGTGAAGAGAGCAGCAGCAACGACCAGCAGGACCAGAGACCAGGGAAACCAGAAACCGAGAGTCCCAAAGTTAAACCTGAAAACACAGAAGAAAAACTGCCCTAAAATTCATTGTGCCTCAAGTCTGAATGATGGGTTGGTCCCTTCTTACATTCATTTGTTCATTATTGGGAAGATCAATTTACTTTTTTATGTTATTTATTTATAAAAGATAACTAACCCCTTTTTGATGACAACAAATATCTGACAAATCATAACAAAAATCACACTACAACCAAAGTGAGTGTGTGTGCTTGTCACCATATATAAACAGTATGTGCTGTGTGTGACCCACCAGTCAAAGTCGATGTAGTCGTTCTGAGCTTCACTCCAGAAATAGAGGAATAAAAAACTCAGGAAGAAGGTGAGGATCAGGAGGCCAAAACTGCCACACTCCACCTGTAATGCACACACCCAAGTATACACACACGCACATGCACACACAGATACACAGGCGCGCGCACACACACACTGTGATGTGAAGTCATGTGTCATGTTTGTCTTGCCAAACTACCCACTTCTACACATAGAACTACTTTTAGTTTTTAATCATTTAACCCCTAGCCCCAGTGTTTTAAATAACATTTTCCCATGTTAAAAAGATGTATAATCATGATAGAAGACAAAATAGTAATTCCCTGATGCAACACAATCCGACAGATACAGAGGAAGTCAATCATATCACCAAGTGCATATGATAGCAGTATATTTTGCAACACGCTGACAGGGTATATATGTGCTGATATTTTTCAAAGAAAGGCAGTAGCTGAGTGTTGGAGTCAGCAGGCTGGACAGACGAAAACTGTCTGGGGAATCAATACTCTTTGCATGATCAGCAAACTAACCAAACTCAACTCACTGCTTATAGATGGTTCTAAGTGTGTGTGTGTGTGTGTGTGTGTGTGTACCTTGCTGCAGCAGCACTCTCCTGGCTGTGCCCGGGCTCTCTGGTATCGTCTCCATTGGCAACCGTAGAGGCCAGCCAGACAGGAGACAAACGGCTGGTGTTCATACCTGGTACAGTCCATTAGGAATTAATCAATGAAGTAAACATCAGTTACCTGACTGCAGCTTTCAGATATTATTGAAAAAAAAACCCCACACACACAAAAAATTGTAAAATATATTTAAAAGGCATTGAACAACATGACCATGTTGCACCTTATTGTAGACTTTTTACATTTGTACTGTTTGTACTTGCACTCATCCCACTTTGTATTGCAAATTGCAAATATAAATTAGGTTTTATCTTAACTTATCTTAAAACTGCACATTTTTGAAGATCAAGTATTCTGGAAAACAACAATTGTGTACACTGTTTTATAAGAGGTGGATGTGGAGCACTAGAAACTACAGAAATTGTGATGAAATTGAGCAACCTTTGGTGTAAAATTTCTGTTCTGATAGCAGGTTTCACTCTGATTTTAGTTTCCTGTTAATAAACAGATTCTCTGAGCTCTGAAGCTAACAAATCTCATATCAAACCTGTAATTTGTCCTTGTTCTTTTTAATTAACAATTTGCACATTGATGTTGCAGTTTTTTTTTTACAGCTGGGCGATATGATGAAAATCTAATATGACAATATTTTTGACCAAATACCTCAATATGGATCAAATAAAATGCTAACAACTCTCTCAGTGTGTTTCATAAACATATGAAGTCATACCAATTTGTCAAAAAAAATGAGAAGATAGCCTTCTTTGGATGATGCATTCAGGCTACCTCCATACAGACACACTGTGACTCATCCTTCTGTACAGACACCGACAGGCTGTTTAATGTCTGAACAAACAGTTCTCCATTAAAATGGCACACAGCAAAGTTTGTAGATCATCCTGAGTAACCAGGATATTGTTTGGAAAGAGACGCTGTTGCTAAGGCTGTTTTTGCAAAGTAACAAAATTTTAACAAGTTAAATTATATTCAGCTAAGGTAGAGGCAGAGGATCTCGAAAACTTAAAGTACTCACCAACAAAACTTCACCAACTCAAACTATTTTTGAGGCTGGGTAACAATAGGGAGTATATTTTTTATTTTGTGATGGATGACATATGGCCGTACAAGGCAGTATAAGGCAGTGCAAACTCATATAAACACTGATGACTGCAACATATCTTTATTACATTGGGCTGTTAGCATCATCAGTGACTGGTGGTGATGGTGTTGTGTGTTGTTCTGTACCTTTGCAGCAGCTGCCGCCGTACCACCTTTAGCTTCCCCAGCTTCAGTCTGGTCACGGGCATACACTCACCCACAGCCCGGCATCACAGAGACAGCGAGAGAGAGAGGGAAGAGGGGGGAGGAGGAGGAGGAGGAAGGCGGCTCGGGGTGGTAGAGCGAGAGAGAGGATGAACCAGAAAAAAGGCACCTTCACCTAGATAGAGAAGAAGAAAGTTTGACTCAATTTAAAATGTATTTATAGGAGAACTAGACTCAGCAGGACAATGTGTGTGTGTGTGTGTGTGTGTGTGTGTGTGTGTGTGTGTGTGTGTGTGTGTGTGTGTGTGTGTGTGTGTTTGTGAAGTTCTGGTTTTATCCCTGTGGCCTGCTTAAACTAACCCAAAAGATACAGATACTCTCTCAGAGATACACACTGACCTACATCTGTTACAACTGTGTAGACAGAGGTTGTGTGATTCTACACAACGGGGGTCTGTTCAGGTAATTTATGACTGTGCATGAGCACACACAGAGCACATGTACTTGCAATTAATTGATTAACATCAGTATTGCAAAACACTTACCTAACCCTAACGTTTCCACCATTACAACTAATCTGCTTCTCTGTATTGAACTCATTCTGTATCATTTGACCTAACCAGTTCTCTATTATTAATAGCATTTTTATAATGGGGAGTGTGTGTGTTAAGCTGTCATGCTGACCTCTTTGTTCTTAACTCAGGCACACAGTTAAAATCTGTTGTTGGATTTGTAGTCAGCAGATTTAGGCCACCTATCTGGGTCTGTAACATATCAGGATCACCTTTAGTAGAACTACAGGAAAGAGGCGACTCAGAGGTTTAACATTTTGCTCTGGGATCATTTTAGACCTGAAAAATGTAACCAATTAACTGTCAACAACAATTTTGTTAATTAATTAATTGCTAAAAATCACTTACAAAGGCAAAGTGCCAAAAATATCTTGTTCCAGCTTTTCAACTGAGAAGATTTGGAACTTCTCTGTTTTAATCTCATCGTAAATTGAATAGCTTTGGGTTTTGCACTGTCAGTAAAAACAAGCGATATCATCATATGTACTCTCAGTCCTTTTTTTTTACATTTTAATTTGTTTGATAAAATAAGGATTTTGTAAAATTAAGAATCTGCGATTATATTTGTTGTACATAAAACAAACTTATTGTTGGTCCTTGATGTGGCATGTAAGGCAAGGTGGGCTGTTACACTGAGGAGAATTATTGGGTGGTTGATTGATTGCCCCGCTGCACTGGTTGGCTAATTGACTGTTTATTGCTATGGGGCTGAGGTATTTGGTTCAGTGGAGCAGTTCAGTGGATGTAGAGCTGTTATATAACAATTGTTATTAAACCACACTGTTGCTGCTGCTGTTGTTGAGGTGATGTGAAAGGGATAGTTTGAGGTAAACAACCTAAATCTATTTTTCTTTAGATATATTAGTATCTTTTATAGATGTATCTCTGAGTAACAGAAATCACTAAAAAATGTGTTCTGTATAACGGCACAAAAGTACAAAAGTAGGAAAATAGCAAGTACTCGCCCAACTTTTAGTTGGTTAAATCTCCAGCGCAAGCACACAGATAGGTAAGTGGTTTGTTCACATGATGTAACAGAAGTGCATATTTAATGGATTCAGCCTGGACAAACAGCAACGCTCCCTTGCTGCTAAGACAAAATGTAAAAATTCATATGAAGCACGCATTTCCCATTAACAGAAGTGTGTGCCGCGCACCTTTCATACGACAATGGCAGAGGAGATGCAGAGTCATGACACTGACACTGACACACTGTTTTGGCAAGGAAATATAAGACCCAGACAGATGAGCTAAGCAAGAGAACTCTGAAGTATTCCGAAAATAATCAAAAGTTTTTCAAATAAATTACTTAGTTTGATCTTATGGAATACATTACAAATTCCATTCTAGGACATGTACTAAATAATCTGTAGTGAAACAGGTTTTAAAAAGTAACCCCGCCCCAACACTGAAAACACTCAATGATAAATAAGTGGCAGTTTTAATTTCAAACAGACTCATAATCAAGCTGGAAATTCATTAAATGTATTAGCATCAAATCTGTACCATTATCACTGCTACTGACAGTAACTATGGGCTTGTTTACACAGACTAAAGTTTGATCCAAATCAATCTAACCATAATCTGCTCTAACAAATTACACTGTGTTTTATTCTGGTAAACAATAATAATCCATTTATTCATTCCATCTGAATTCTAACATATGCTACGAAAATCATACCAACTGTAACTAAGTTGTATTTAGCCTGTGACTGAAATCAAAAACCAGACGACCAGGCCTTCTCAACCAGCCGAGTCATCACATGGCTGCCATGGCAACTGTGACATCAGATCTGTTATTATTACTGCTGTGAAAAGGGTGAAGGGAGGTGGGGTAAATGAGAAAGACACAGATGGAGTAATAAAAAAAGAGGGAGATGACTGAGTGAGAAATTAACCATCAGGAGTCATGAAAGCTGTTATGCAGTAAAACCTCACATATTCTGCAGGGTTAGACACTGAGTTCTCTCTTTACACTGTCCCACACACCCTTCCTCCCACTTAAGGAGATGAAGCCACTTTTTTTTGCTTGACTGACACAATTAATCAATTATCAAAATAGTAGCCAGTGAATTTCAGTTAATAGAGTAATTGTTTCATAATAATTTTGTAAAATCAAGTAGTACCACTTAAATAGGTGGATAAGTCGTTTTGAAATTACAGCTTTTAACGCATTTACTTGTATAATAAATTGTCCACTTGGATGATTATTAATTATTTACCAGCCTCCATAAAAGTCTACATACACGCATCGGCTCCCTGTTTCTTTTGACCATTTAATAAGTAGTGCATATCATAATGGGACAGGTGACCTAAGAGAAACTTGTTTACCTTATTTTACTCCTGACAGCTGTTTTGTCACTGAGCAGATGTCATAAAGCTTTAGACAAGGTTATTAAAAAACAGGACATAGAGGTCATCTGTGGCCATTTTCCAGCATGTTTAAATGATTACCTCTTGAATGATGCTCAAGTTCGCAACATTTTTCATATTGACAAATCTAAGCACCAACTGCATGTTTGTTCTGAGGTTTTACTGTATTTAATATTATAAAACCCACAATGATTAATGGACAACTGTATAAAAAGAGCTTCTAAATTATGGGTTTATGTATTTCTTCTCTGACAGTAATGTAAGCCACGTTCTTTGTCTCCATTGTGTTTGGTGATAAATGGTGGTGGCTAAATGTCTCCCTTCATCCTGCAGTTAGTTTCTTTCTAAAAGGCTTATACAACAGGACCAATATGTGTTTTTGCATCCAGTGTTTCTAAGCCCACCACCACTTCTGACAGCTGATGACAGCATTTCTTTTTGCTTGTCAATACTAGAGAAAATCTCTACTTTTATTGATTCATAAACCATAAGTCTGGACTTAAAGTGGGTCACATGCATGAAAGGTGGTGACATGAGGAGAGCAGTGACACACTTTAAGGACTCTGAGCTCCTGAGGAGAAAGGAGAGTACATTCATTAAATTTAGACATAAAACGTTGGGGTAAGGGAAGAGACAGACAAAGAAAGCATAGAGAGGAAGGAAGGAATGAAGGAAGTAAAGAAGCAAGTGAAAAGACAGCCAGACAAGAGAAGATGGACAGGACGCTGAAGCTTAAAAATTTTATGATGGGCCAGAAATTACTCTCTTTGTTTCCTCAGTCTTTTTCCATCTTGCCCTTCATCCTCTCTTTATCCATCTGTTTATTTTCCCTACTCCACTATTTCGCTTTGTCTCTCAGCTAATTGTCTTAACCTCAGTTGTTCCTCCATCCTCCCTCCATCTGTCAGTGTTCCTCCTCTTTCTGAACAGCCTTTGGACACTGGCCAGTACCTTAGCAGCTTGACATCAAACTACATGACTGGACAGCACTTTGTTCAGCCAGCTCTTTACAGATAGTGCCAAAGTCAGCTAAGGTCAGCTGTCAACAAACACACTTTTCTGTTTGTACATGTGTGTATTTATGAGGTACACTGTACATTAATTAACAATGACAACACAGTAATGTTCATGAAAATGTTCCACACCTTTATATATTATATACTATACACCAATATACCAGTCCTTAATTTGGCCAACTTCCCTGCCAGCCCCATCACTGCTGCTCTGCACCGTGACCTCTGATGTCCACGGAAAGGGCAAGTATGAACACCAACTTTTTTTTATTCACAGTGATGGGGGCTACAACCTAACCCATTATGCAGTGACAAGATGAAACCTGTTACCATCCATTACGGGTGCCATAGAGGATTTAAGGTTTCTGGCTATGAGGCTAGTGTTTCGTGTTAATAATGAGGCAGCAGTCTGGTATTCATGATTTAGAGAAAAAAACTCAACCATTAACCAAGCTGCTGTCATAACTATTAACACGTCATAACCTGGACAGCTCTACGTCTTTTTGTCTATCTGTCAGTCTTTCACATCTGGAATTAGACTGCATTTCCACATGCGTCATAAGTGACCACTTGTAATCGGATCTCACATCCCTGCTCTAAATGCAAATAAACACTTAGATCATTAACATTTGCAAAGACCAAATGTGTTGGGTTTTTTTTTTTTTTTGGTGCTAACTAGCAGATGTCAAACTGACCGTTAGCCGTAATTTTCTGGGGCGTCAGATAAGACAGGACGTCAGCTGAGTAGGTGGTCCTTCAATGTGGCCCAGGACACAAGAGTGTACACACTGCTGAAAGAATAAGGCCACCTTAAAGTGTTGTCTGGGCAATCGGATCTCAGGATGCACTGAAACCAGTAGTAAGGGCTGTCCACTTGTTATCCGATCACCCAGGACGTATGTTAATACCAGATGTAAAGATGGCCTTAGTGGCCGTAGCAAAGCTTCATTTTCTCACAGGAGCACAAGCAAGCAAGATGCCGTTGGCTCTTCTTATGGCATTCCAGTGACCTTTCGGAAACTTGGTGTGCCTTTACGTTATGCAACCTTCCTCTCAAACTGCGCAATACATAGTTGGAGTTCAGCCCACATCCTGTTAAGTCATCCAACTGCACTCCTGTTTCCACGATAATTTAAATGCTCACTGGCGCTTCATCTCATAAACTGTGTCTTCACCAACCGCCATTTTCTTGCTAGTGCACAATCAGTACTGTGCATGTCCTCCCAACAGAGACAAGAAGGAAGCCAGATGGCTCACCCTTTAGCTGCTTCTATTACCAGCTCTGGAAAAACAGGACATCTAATTCTTTTTTACCACCAGGCAAGTAAGTTACTAGATTTACTAGCCTGACCAGGCATTTTACTTACCCCTGACCATCCTTATTGTTAAGTCCTGCACACAGAGCACAAGAAACACAATGCAGAGACCCGGGTCTTTGAAGTGTGAACCAACAGCTGTAAACACTGAAGCAATGCAGCACCACAGGAGCAACATAACGCACGAAAGAGTCAGTGTTTGACACAGAGTCAGACAGGCAGCACTGCTCTGATCCCAGTGTGGGATGTCTTCTGGTACATCACACCGACAGGGGAACAAACAGAAGGAGAGGTGGAACACTACCATATGTGCCTCTTTCTGTGTGCATCTCTAAACAAGAGTATACAAGAACTTAATAATCTGAGGTATAAACACAGGCACACACATACCTGAAAATCACTGGCACTCTTATGCACAAACAAACAAACATGGCTGTTGTCATGATGCCCTTGACAACATCACCAGTACCTGTCAGGCTTTACTTCATCTGTAATGTGGAGGGATTATAGGGTGAGTGTTGATATTTAGACCACCACCTGTACTGTGCATCCCCTTAGAGGATTGAATATGTGATTGGATTGTCAAATTCTCAAATAATCCAACCAATATTTCACACTACAAATACTTCAAGCTTGACTCTGTATTTGTCTTTGTCATATGCCACCACTGAGCCAACTCAATGTCAATTTAAACAATAAGCATTAAGCACAGACCCCTATTTATTTGTTACATTTAGAGTAGAATTAATCAGTCAATCAACAGAAAATAGATCTGCAGCAGTTTTTATAATCAATCAAAAGGTCATTGGGAAGGGACTGTTTTAGATTAACCAAATAATAGAGAAAATATCTTTTTTTAGTAGGTCTATCAAAACATTTACATTTAGTATTAACTGAATTAAACTTGAACAAAACCATCCTGTGATTTACCACATCCAATTCATTAAAAATACAGTTTTTCTAATCATTTGAGTCATTTTTGCTTATGACTGAAAGGATAACTTTAAATTGGGTTTATAAAATGGGAGCTTCATTTCAAGTGAATACAAGGTAGAAAGCCATAAGGGAAATTATACATTGCATATGCATAATCTTATTGCACATGTAAGCATGTTTAATTTTTTACTACAGTCAAATCCGTACCATGTAACCTCTATTAATCATATGAACCTTTAAGCTGGACTAGGCAACTTATTTTACATTCTGACAGCAATCAAGAAATGAAATGCTCTGACGTCCCTTTGTTGAAAGCCTGCTTTAATGATGGAGAATCCTGCAGAGAAGGTTGCTATTCCAGCACTGGCAACAACTGCCTACACTGCAAAGCAACCCAAAAAAGGAAGACAGACTTATCAAAAAGAGAGTCTAAAAGAGAGCCTGACAATAAATAAAATAAAACAAATGTTAATATCAGCAAAGTGTTTCAGAGGAGGAGCCTTCTGTTAACTGTGGCCAAAGGCTCACATCTGCAGCTCATGTTAGCTAGAGCCTCAAATCACAGTGCGTCCTCCACCTCACTCCCTGCCACTATGGACCACCTCACCACAACGGACTGCACCCGAGGAAGTAGTTCACAGCGGCAGGGAGTGAGGTGAAGGAATGGTGGGGATGGCTGACGTTAGCTTGCCAGTTCTTGTCTCATGTGTGGTCTGATAAAGAATGAGAGGGAGAGAGCTGGGCTAGGAGGGGCTAAGTGAATGAGCTATGTGCAACACTTCAATGAAATGGGATTAAATAAATTTAGGGGTAACACTGGGTTATAGAATGGAGCGCATGCATATACTCATTGTCGTCTGGCAGGAGTAGCTTGTGATTGCTTCACAGGGTATTGTAAATATAACTAGAGGGTCCATAGAATAAGCATGACCACTAAAGGTTTGTTCCAGTACAACAATATTCAGTTGGCAACACTTTTGTTAAGACCAGATGATAGGTGCCTCTGACAGAAGTTGGCCCATCAGGCCTGGCCTGCTATTCCTCGCACAGAAAGGCCAAAGCTAATAAGAGGCAGCAATTGACAGAAGGGAGCATGGGACAGCGTGAAGGTATAAATAAGGCTGACAGCTTCCCATTGAGGTGTATATTTCAAACTAACCTTTGTCCTGTGTACCATGTGCTGAGCATTAATAAAGTGTGACACTGTAAGAGAGTATTGTCTCGTTCATCTTTTGTTGAAGTGGAATTGTAAAATTGCCGTGGCCGATCCCCATAGAATCAATCCACACTCATGTCTTTCATGTTATGCAGAATTATTATAGAGGACAGAGTACGAATAACAAAATCTTCCTGAGGGCAGACTGCAACAGACTGCAACACTGGTTGATAATATTTGCATACTTTAGTTACAGGGTGCAAAGTAGCTCTAAATGTTCTGCTACTGACCCAGGAAAACAAGAACAGGTTGTTTCTCATAACTGCTCCAGTTTCCAAAAAACCTTGTTCTACTTTTCCAAAAGGACTTACTGTTGAGAAAGTGTTTAGTGAACAAAGTGTGCTTTTTCTCCACTGCTGAGACCAAGGACTCAACAACATTTAGGTCAAATACAATAAAAGAATTCATCCTTGACGGCTCCTACACTCAATCCGTCATCCTATCTACCTATCTACCTACCTACCTACCTACCTACCTACCTACCTACCTACCTACCTATCTATGTTTATATAACAAAGACCAGTGTGTCTACATGTATCAGACACTTAAATCTAATGCTTTATAAAACTTTTTCACATCATTTTTTAACAAATTTAAGACTCATTTTTGGACAAATAATCTTTTTCTTAATTCAAGCTTTGCAGGTAAGCATCACCCTGAGTATAAAGGTTATTTAGTATCCATGTGATCCAGTGCAGAGGTAAGTTTTATGTAGGAATATGATTATTATATTTAGTTTAATATTAATATTTAATATATTTAGATTAATCTACATTTTGCCATACTTTAAGTGTAACTATAAAGTAGTAAGTATTAGGTCCAGTGGTGGATTCAAAGATGTGTACGATCAGAAATTTAGACGCTCACACAGAAGAGCTTTGAGAAGAGATTTGACCCAGAAATTAAAACATGGATAGGGATCAAATAAAATGTTTGTGACAATTGAGACACTGCAAATATAAAGAGTTTAATGACTTTTAAGGCCAAAATTAATATTTATAAAATTGTATTTAAAACATTTTAAGACTGTTTTTTTAGAATCTGCAGACACCCCAAAAGACTTTTCATCAGAAAAGGTTTAAACATCGGAGGCCTCTAACTACTCCTGCCATATCACATACAGCATCATCCAGAATGCAGGAGCCTGGCTGGTCTTCAAGTTACCCAAGTTCTCCCACACTACTCAGCTCCCCCCTACCCAACACTGGCTACCAGTGTCTGCTAAAATCTGATTTAGGGCACCAGAACTTGCCTATAATGCTGGGAATGGCTCAGGCTCAGCCTACATGCAGGACATGGTCAACGTGTACACCCCAGGCCATCCAACAATGGTTATGAGACACCATACAGGGAGGAGGTCCAAGCACTGGCGGCCTGGTGCAGTGACAACCACCTCAACCTCAACAACAAGAAGACAAAAGAGGTCATTATTGACTTCCGGAAGTCGAGGACCACACTGCACTCAGGCCTGAGCATCAATGGGGAGGAAGTGGAACGGGTCACCAGCTTTAAATTTCTTGGCCTACACATCTCGGAGGACCTGGGCTGGACTGTGAACACCACCCACATCATCAAAAAGGCCCAGCAGCGTCTCTTCTTTCTGAGAACACTGAGGAGGAACAAATTCCCTCCACCTCTGCTGAAAAACTTCTACCACTGCACAATAGAGAGTGTCCTCACCTATGGCTGTACGGTGTGGTACGCCAGCTGCACTGCATCTGAAAAGAAACAACTGCAGCGGGTCATCAAGACGACTGAGTGGATCATCAGCTCCCCACATCCACGCCTAGAGGAGATCTATTCCAGCCGTCTCCTCCGATGGGCCACAAAGATTCGGAATGACCCCGCCCACCTAGGACACTCTCTATTCACCAGCCTTCCCTCTGGCAGACTCAGAGTCATGAGAGCCCGCACCAACAGACTGAAACACAGCATCTTTGACCCCCCCCCCCTCCCAACAGCTGTATGTGTAGGATCCCGAATCCGATCCGGAGGTAGAGACTGGACAGCCTGAAGTTTCTCAAGTACAGAGGTTACTTCAAGACGTCTCCGAATGGTAAGTAGCATTAGCCGTTAGCCGTAGCTTGTTATTGTCATTACCTACATACCTGTGCCGCGTATACCTGGGCATGCCCATATAAGTAAGTCCGGCACGCATTTGACGTCAATGGGACTAATCTGTTAAAAAAAGACAGTAAAACACAGCGTGCAGAGCCATCCAAGACAGTTTGCAGGGCTCACCTCCAAATGCATAAACCTCATTATTTGTCGCTTTGGCATCGTTTAACACGAGTATCTCACATTGTAACAACATTTATAGGTCAGAGAGGAAAAGCATAATAGTTCCCCTTTAAGCAGTCTGAAGTGACTTACTACAACTGACACAAACTGACATTATACTTGAGAGCAAAGGTTGTATGTGTGTGTGATGGAAAGAGATTTTTATCTATAAAACTTCATTAGCCAATGTGGAATAAATTACAGTTACTGAAAATTACAATGCTTTTGTCTTCAGTGTGTTTATGTGCCTGTGCCTCTGTGCTTTTCTGTGAATAACAATGCCCATATCTACAGCAATGTGTTTATCTCACTCCTACTGCAGTCATTTCAGGACAAGAAGGGAAAATAGCAACAAAAGGTAAATCGAACAAACAAGATTAACTTGGCAGCGGACTGACGGAAAAAATCTGATGAACACGGCACGGTTCGTCAGCTAACTGGCAATTTTACAATGTCTGTTTGGAAACCAGCTTTTCTTCCAACAGTGACGGCAGCAGCTTGTTACTGGTTTGAATCCCCAGAGTGTTTGTGGAGTGCCCTTTAAACCAGGCACTTAATCCCTGCTGCTCCTGTGGAGCTGCACGACTGTGGTTTCAGGATGTGATTATGCACAAGATTAGATTAAACTTTAATGATCCCTTTGGGTATGAGTGTTAGATGTATGAATACGAAGCAGGTCAGTGCTGAGAAAGATATATGTGGATATCAAAAATACTGTATATTGTTTAGAAACAGGGAGATTATGGAAACTTTTTTTTTTTTTTACATTTTATTTGTAGATTTTCAGATTTTAACACAAACAACACAAATACAGGTACAAGTCACCCTCCCCCCACCCACACAAATGAACAGTACAAGACAAAAGAGGACAAAGAAAGAAAAAAAAGGAAAAAGCTCTTATAGGTAGCATGACCAGCAGAAAGTTCAGCACCAACTACAGAATGGATCTGCATATAGTATAAGTACACGAATGTTGTTTGTCCAACAAGTATCTGTAAAATAATGCAAAGACTTTAGGCCATTCTTGATAAATAGGACATGAATGGTTGCCGTGTTTTATAAAAGATTACAGAGCTGAGGGAAACACTGTATCTAACTCTCTCCATGTTTAACAAGTTGGTAATTTCTGCCAACCAGGTCTTAAAAGAAGGCACATCCTCAGTTTTCCAAAGAGTTAAAACATTCTTTTTTGCCACAACCATGCCATATTGTATTGTCTTTTGTTGCGAGTGAAACAGAGCTAATAGATGTCCAGTTCCACCCAGGATGGCAGTGCCTGGGTCTGGTGTAATATGACAGTTGTATGGTTGATGAGATCCTAGCCCTTAATGAAGCTACAGTAGATAAATAAGACAAGTGCTATTTGCACCCAGGTGTCCATAGCCAACATTGATAGTTGGAGCCAGGTGGAATAGCCAGTGTGGCTACTTACACCCAGGCGTATACTCTTAGGCATGTTTGGGCTGGTGTAAAAATTTTGAAATTGGTTTGATATTAAGCCAAACACCTGATCAGACTGCTATACCAAATTCTACCAGGTGTCCCACTTGACTCAGCAGCCACTACAAGGTGGAACATACTGACAGTGTCACAGCACCAAACAAGCATCTGTCAGGTTGCATCATGTAACATCAGAGCTCTCTGTCCACACTGAGTCCATTAAATATGCACTCCTGTTACATGATGTAAACAAACCACTGTGCACCAACAGCTGTGTACTCACTCTAGAGACATAACCACTTTTAAGATGGGTAAGTAGCCTTCTTGCTATCTTCCTAAGTTTGTAATGTTTTTTTTGTTTTTGTGTTTTTTATTGTGATATTTACTGGAAATGACAAACAGAAAGTAGCTTAAGTTGTTATTGGTGATGGTGATGTACCAGAAAGTTTTAGTTCCATGGCGATCTCCTTCCAGCAAGCTGTCACTTTATTTAGGTTTTTGTGGTGAAATGAGGTATCGTATGGATAATTCCTCATTTCAGCTTCATGAATCAGCCATTCCTTGTCCATTGCAGCAAAATTAAGTGACAGGGATAAATAGAAAACAAGTAACCGACATTAGTTGAGCTCAAAACGGCACACTGCATCACCTGCAACCAGTTGGGATACCTCTTTCATTGGCTTTGCATTCAAAATGTTGGCATAATGTTCTAGTAGGGACTATCTCTGCCATGTCTCATCTCATCACCCCAATAAACACATTAAACTTTCTAGTAATGTCCACTGTCCCCCCCTTTATTTTTGAGTTTTGTCTTGTACATTTACCACTTTTATCTCTGAATATCTAAGATTAGAAAATACCAGCCCTAACCGTGACTTCTTTGTCCTAATCCGAAACAATTCGAACCTTGATGCATCAGAATGATGAGTATTAACCAATCACAGCATGCAATGGGATTCATAAAAACATGCCATAGATATGGGTGTAAATAGCCAACTAGCCGAGGTGGAACTATTCTTACCTGGGTGCAAATAGTCACTCTGGATAAACAAACACAACAGAGCTCGTCAGCTTTATTACTTTGCGTGTGAAGTGACACTTGAAGAAAATAAACCAATACCCACACACAGCTCTTTTACCCCAGATACCCAGTAGCAGATCCTGAAGCTCAATGTGATTGGTCCCGGACTGCATGGGTAAAGCTAGGAGAGGGCCAGTGGTGACAAAAAAAACCCAAAACAAAACAAAAAAAAGCTATCACAGAGCTGACTACTGAATACATAGTGCTGGAGGCTGCCTGTATAGTGCAAGTGTGTCTCAGTGCGCGTGTGTGTTTAGTGTGAGAGATGATGCAACAAAACACTAAGCATTGCAGGAGAGAAATCATTGCTATTGTGCAGACAACATGGAGGCAAAATATATAGCTCGATAAATATAGATAGATATTAGATAGATGGAGAGAGGGACAGAGAGCAGGGGAGACAGTACGCGTAAAACAATGCAGCCCTCTGTATTCAGACCAATCAGCTGTCTGCTGTCAACTCACTGTCTAAACACATCACACCATAGATAACACCACCAACACTGCCAGGCATGTGCTCATGTGAGAGTTTCGTGGTATAGACATTCTTTGTGTACAAAATGGTGATAATTACTAATAAAACAAACATGTACACTCAATTATAAACTACAGAAGAAAACACTATTGGAATATAGCAACCAAATCTGCACACCTCACTAAATTTCTCACTATTAGATTTATGTCCAGAGCCAAAGCAGAAAAGTGGACGTGGTACGACAATCTTTTGCCAACAATACTTTTATATCTACCATACACTAAAAGACTTAGAAAAAAAGACTTTTGAAAGACTACAGGTTGACACCCTCTCACATCTGGCTTTTTTAGGTCACACACTGCAAGATTTTAGACAGATTGTGGACCTTACAGCCATTTGCAAGACTACAACTGGATTCCTTCTCAGATTAGATCCCATCCTGCTCCTGGTAAAAAATATTACGCCAAACTCCCTTTAAGAAATATGACATATTAACAAGTAACTAAATGTATCAAATAAATGTAGTGGAGTATAAGTAGAATGTAGCCGAAAATGAAAATACCCAAGTACAGTACCTCATAACTGTACTTAGTTATTTTCCAGCACTGACCTTAACATACTGTACACATAGCAGCATTAATGACAGTCTGTTATGTGCTAATTTGGTTTGGCACTGATTTATTCTCTAAAAAGGCAACTTTTGCTTTTGAAATCCAACTAAAAAGCACATGTGACAAGCAAACTTATATTAATATTTTTTTTATTTTCACAGTCCAGACAGGATTTCTCAGAAATGAACAGCTTGTCCTCTTCTAGCATCTGTTTCTTGCCATCTGAACACAGACCAGACAGCAGAGACCACACTCACACATTATGAAGAAGTGCGCATCAGCAATGATGTTGAGTCATGGCAGATTAATGACAAGCCAACCAACATAATGATTTATTCATGAAACTGCTCATTACATGTTGTCATCACCACAGCCACTAAACAGCCTCAGTGAGAAGGAAATAACCCACGTGAGAGGATGACTAAATTGCTTTTTACTGCTAGACTGGGATTTCTGTCAGCCTTTGGGAATATTCATTCACAAGTAATAAAACCAATTTAATTAACTTGTACAGAAAGTTAAAATAAGACTTGGGGCCCATCCACACAAAGCCTTGTCAGGGTGAATTCGCCAAAGTTTTTAACCAGTTCGGCCTTTCATCCATATAAAACCGGCGTTTTTGGAGGCTGAAGCGGGGTTCCAGAGTACACAAATCTGAAGATGCCCCTTTGCATGTGTGTACAGCCAATGTGCGACTATGGCCAGCAATGATGTCATAGCTCCACCTCTCTAACCTCTGACTTAACCCCGGCAGGAAGCCGTCCCATCACAACAACAATGGCGGATTACAGACTCGTGTTCCTGCTACAGAACCTGCTGAGCCTATTGGGGCTTCTACAGCAAAATATTCTCCTCCTCCTTCACTACAACGAGCAGCAGACAGCAACAGACAACTATTTACGCCGCAAGCTTTTTGCACATGCTCTGCGTCTTCTTTTCCGGTTCAGAGCTGTATGCTCCGGTTTTTAGTGGTGCGCTATCTCCTGGCTGGCATATATACTGCAGCCTTTTTATGCGGTTTCAGTGGCTTGAACCGGCTTCATTTTGCATTCTTGAAGTCGGCGCCATGTTTACAGAACACTATTGCAATCCGATCATTTTATTTGGCGGTTTCAAAAAGACAAGTCTTCGTGCGGATATAGCCTTAGAAAGCACCCTCTACAAACAATTCACATGGGAATTCTGATTCTGAGAGCCTTTAATTCCAACTGAATTCCAACAAAATCTGCCTATAATTTGTATTAATATTTCTTCACTTTTGTCTCTTACAAATTTTCCTGTGAGAAAACACAATTATAAAAAAAACACACATCCTACTAAACCTTTGTAGACATGCCATGTAGCTGAAAGGTCAGAGAGTTGGTTGTTCGATTTGATTCTCCAGCTGGAAGCTGGAAGTTTGTGCTGCCTTAAGGCGAGACAATCAGTTTAAGCTGCTGTTCTGCAGATGTGAGAGATAGAAGCCCACCCAACGCTAATCTTTCTCTTCTCAACTGTGTGTTTGAGGACATTATCATTGGTCATTACGATCACTGTAACCTTGAGTTTTGACCTTTGACCAGTAAATTCCAATAAGTTCATTGTTCAGTCCAAGTCGACGTTTGTGCCAAATTCGAAGAAAGCCCCTCAAAGTGTTCTAGAGCTATTGCGTTTATGAGAATGGGATAGACGGACAGACATTTATACGGAATGGAGGACAACCTGCAAGGTCTCCAGCTACAGCTGTCACTGGCACAGAGACATTAACAACTGACCTGATAATGCAACAGAAATCAGATTTTTTTTAACAAAAGAGAACATTTTTTGTCGAGCTAATAAAGATGCAGCTAAACATTGATGATTTTAATCATCAGCCAAGGAACCCACGAAACCCCATACTGTCTGTCCAAACATCTGCATTTTTTTCCCCCACTGCGTCATTGTAAACACATTTTTCATTAAGGCGTTGCTGTAGTTGTCATCTTCTGGGACGATCATAACATTAGACTTTGGGAGCAGTGTCAGAGATTACTCATACTGGCTCAATCTGTAGTAGGATTGCACAATATGAGGAAACTATGCAATGCAAAGTTGTGTGCTGTTTTCTACTGATACTCTACACAAAACCATATACTCTTTAGCTCTTATGGGTAGTCCCTAAGCAAACACTATGAAGACAACAAAAACAATTGCATTACTGCTTCTGTTTTTGATTGTGAGGTTGTCAATATTCGATTACTGATTGTGTCTTTAAAAAGGGGAAGCTTCAACTGTGCTATACTCCTAAAGATGAAGCAGTACTGATGTCATACAGAAATACAGGGACGCTCAGCACAAAGAAAGTGAACTAGTCGCAGTAGCGAGCTGTAAAGAGCTATAGTGTCTGTCAGGAGGCTGTGCTGCAGAGCAGAAGGGGGTCTGTTGCATCATGACGCTCTCTGCCCATCTGCGTAAGTGTTTACATGACGTCTGCTCTAGGTGTGTGTATCCTGAATGGTACGGCTCAGTATGTGTGTTTGTGTGCTGCTCTGTTTGAAATACAGCACATTGAGAACATATTCAGACCCGCTCATTTTTTCCCCCACATTTTTTATGTTGTAGCCTTATGCTAAAAATTGTTAAAAATATTTTTTTCCCCTCATCAGTCTACACACATTACCTTAAAATGTATGTAAGGTATACCAATAGTAAGCAGCGACAAATCACTGAGAGGCAGCATATGCCAATAATAAATGAGTGGCATACCATCAGCCCCTTTTTACTCTAGGCAGATCAAAGTAGGCTCATAATTGACATAAGAATTTCACTCCTGGAAAGACGGTCCTCCCATAAAACTGGGCTGTCTATGCAGTAGAAAGACGCAAACACTTTTGAAATTGGTGCTATATGATCAGGAAAAAAACAGAAGAAAAGGGTCTCTCTCTCTCAGGAGGCCAGGTCTCTCTCTTGATCCACTTCTATACTCTTTGTGTCTGTGTTGGTGGCCATACGAACATTCAGAAGTGCAATCTGTAGTTTACGCAACGCCCCGAGAGAGGATGAAAATTCACTGGATGTTGCATTTAGCATCATCCAGTGAATCTGAGCTGAGAGATGGGTAGGGAGATCTGGCCACTGGGAAGATGGACGGATTTTATCAGTTTTAGCCAATGCTTTTCAACAAAAACGCCTCAGGTCAAAAGAAATACCTGAATCAAAGACAAGAGTCCACCAACAGGTACAGAGAAACTGGATGTGTTTGGATACCGCTTAGTTTGTGGCTTATTTGGTTAATTTCTGTGTTAATACGCATACCTCCTACATGAGGGAAGCCGGCCAAATGATAGTGAATGCAACTTTTGGCTTTTCAACTTTTGGCTAGCATGTGACCTGAGGCTGCTCTCTGATTCGTTGCTTCAAATTTTCGACAAGTGGGAGTATTCTGTGGTTATATAATTGGAAGTGTTTTGTGTTGAGCTTACACTGACCCAGCACATGTAAAGTTGTGTATCTCCTAAGGTTGTTTTTGGTTTGTTTGTTTGTTTGTTTGTTTGTTTGTTTGTTTTAGCACTGTCAGATATTTAGGAGCACAGACAAATAACATTTTTACAAGCAGCTGTATAACTTAGACAATGATATGTACATATTAGTTTATACTGTTAATTATTTTACTCAATGGCAATATGCTTCCTCGTTGTAAGTCTCATCTGTCTGCTGCAGGCTATGTAGTCTCTGATTCGGGTTAGGGATAGACTGTGACCTATGGATGAGGCGTCTCTGAAACACAAATGCTGTTGTGTCAAAAAGTGACTCCCCCTTCTAAGTTAAGGCCAGTATGCTGCAGTGTGTAAAAAGGTTGTATGTTATTTTTATTATTTTGAGGAAATAGAAGTGGCTTATACAGGTAGTTTATCCCAGCTAAGTTCAAGGCCTACAATAAAATATATGAGCTGCCTTGTCAGCCTTGTCAGCACCAGGGCCTCTGGTTAGGCGGATAGTAAGCAAGGACAATTTAGATTTTTCCAAGCTATCATTCACTCAAACACCAAACCAAATGGTATAATTAGAGGACATTTGAACATTTGAAGCATTATTTTGAAAAACAGATTAGGTTCAACATCTACTAATGGACTTCAGTTGGGGGGATTAATCTATATCAGAGATACTTTTAAATGTGTTTAAATTAACTTGGACACACCCTTAGAATGTGTAGACATCACTAATATTGTGACACTATATAATCTTCGCTCACACAGTGCTTAATTCTATCAGAATTTGGATTAACTATTTAGACAGCTTAATTGTCGCTGGGAAACCATCTTTCAAGGAAACTGTAACATAACTTGGTTGAACAAAAGCAGTGAGCAAAAACTTAAAATTATTTATTTATAACACAATGTTCACCAAATGATCAAAAGAACCAACAAGATTTACAAAAGTCAGCAAAGCCCTAATTGACTAATCTTCACCAATACAACTGAGCAAGTCACAAAGATGTACAATTTAATCACAGGTCTATCTGACCATAATATGATTTTAATAGTTAGAAAATTATCCAAAAACTATCTACAATCTTTCTGCAATGATCGACTTAAACCAAAATTTACAGGCATTCCCAAAAATAAAAAACACAATTCGAAAACACGTTACATAATATTCACTGGGATATGCTGTGCTACAATGAAGAAAACACTTGCAGATGTGATTCAGAAATATACTCTGCCATGACATAGTAGGGGTTTACCATGGCTGAATAAGGATATTCGCCACCTTATGAAAAATAAGAGACCGTGCATTCAAACATCAACAAAAACACACTTGTTTTTAAAGGACTAAGAAAAAGAGTAGTTGGGGAGTTGCATACGACAAAAACCTGCTACTTTATGCGATTGATAGCTGAATCAGAGGATAAAATCTCAGCACTTTAGAAACACCTAAATACTTTAACCAATCTGGTGCCAAACACACAAAAATAAATAATGGTATTAAATATAAATAAAATAGTCAGTAATGACAGGATGGAAATTGCAAATGAATTCAATCAGCTGAGGAATTGGTTGCAGCTTTCCAACTAGTACAGTTTCATGATACATTAAGAGACCAGTCAACGTCCTTGTGTATAAAAGAGGCAGACCAAAGTGAGACTGATAAAGTCATTACATAATTAAGGCAATCTAAAGCCAAGGATAATTTCGGCTGGATACCTCTTTTAAAGAGTTCTCTTTTTTCAACACAAGTAGCACATGTGGTCAACTTATCCTTCAAAGCTCATGAATTTCCTCAACAATGGAAAACGGCAATTATGACTCCAATTGCCAAGGCTGGAGCACTTGACCAGCTCTCTAACTACAGACCAATTTCAATTTTACCTGCTACATCTTCAAAAAATTGCCAAACAACTCTTCTTCACCCCAAACACTTTGAGCTTAAATCAAGATACTTAACAGAGTTAGCGAACTGTTACCTCAGTGACACTATAAAACAATCACTAGATTTAGGTGATGTCATGAAAGCAGTATTTCTTGACTTGAAAAAAGCCTTTGATACTGTGAACCATGAAATCCTCTTACATAAAGTGCAGAAATTGAACTTTTCAAATGTTGCAATTACTTGTATTAGGTCATATCTTGAACACAGACGGAAGTGTGTTAGAATAAATTCTACCTAGTCCAGACTTGCTGAATGGGAAATCCAAAAGGTTACTTTTTTTTTTTTTTTTTTAACTTTTTTTTAGTTTGTATATACAGTACAGGCCAAAAGTTTGGACACACCTTCTCATTCAATGCGTTTTCTTTATTTTCATGACTATTTACATTGTAGATTCTCACTGAAGGCATCAAAACTATGAATGAACACATGTGGAGTTATGTACTTAACAAAAAAAGGTGAAATAACTGAAAACATGTTTTATATTCTAGTTTCTTCAAAATAGCCACCCTTTGCTCTGATTACTGCTTTGCACACTCTTGGAATTCTCTCCATGAGCTTCAAGAGGTAGTCACCTGAAATGGTTTTCACTTCACAGGTGTGCCTTATCAGGGTTAATTAGTGGAATTTCTTGCTTTATCAATGGGGTTGGGACCATCAGTTGTGTTGTGCAGAAGTCAGGTTAATACACAGCCGACAGCCCTATTGGACAACTGTTAAAATTCATATTATGGCAAGAACCAATCAGCTAACTAAAGAAAAACGAGTGGCCATCATTACTTTAAGAAATGAAGGTCAGTCAGTCCGGAAAATTGCAAAAACTTTAAATGTGTCCCAAAGTGGAGTTGCAAAAACCATCAAGCACTACAACGAAACTGGCACACATGAGGACCGACCCAGGAAAGGAAGACCAAGAGTCACCTCTGCTTCTGAGGATAAGTTCATCCGAGTCACCAGCCTCAGAAATCGCAAGTTAACAGCAGCTCAGATCAGAGACCAGATGAATGCCACACAGAGTTCTAGCAGCAGACCCATCTCTAGAACAACTGTTAAGAGGAGACTGTGCGAATCAGGCCTTCATGGTCAAATAGCTGCTAGGAAACCACTGCTAAGGAGAGGCAACAAGCAGAAGAGATTTGTTTGGGCCAAGAAACACAAGGAATGGACATTAGACCAGTGGAAATCTGTGCTTTGGTCTGATGAGTCCAAATATGAGATCTTTGGTTCCAACCGCCGTATCTTTGTGAGACGCAGAAAAGGTGAATGGATGGATTCCACATGCCTGGTTCCCACTGTGAAGCATGGAGGAGGAGGTGTGATGGTGTGCGGGTGTTTTGCTGGTGACACTGTTGGGGATTTATTCAAAATTGAAGGCACACTGAACCAGCATGGCTACCACAGCATCCTGCAGCGACATGCCATCCCATCCGGTTTGCGTTTAGTTGGACGATCATTTATTTTTCAACAGGACAATGACCCCAAACACACCTCCAGGCTGTGTAAGGGCTATTTGACCAAGAAGGAGAGTGATGGAGTGCTGCGGCAGATGACCTGGCCTCCACAGTCACCGGACCTGAACCCAATCGAGATGCTTTGGGGTGAGCTGGACCGCAGAGTGAAGGCAAAGGGGCCAACAAGTGCTAAACACCTCTGGGAACTCCTTCAAGACTGTTGGAAAACCATTTCAGGTGACTACCTCTTGAAGCTCATGGAGAGAATTCCAAGAGTGTGCAAAGCAGTAATCAGAGCAAAGGGTGGCTATTTTGAAGAAACTAGAATATAAAACATGTTTTCAGTTATTTCACCTTTTTTTGTTAAGTACATAACTCCACGTGTTCATTCATAGTTTTGATGCCTTCAGTGAGAATCTACAATGTAAATAGTCATGAAAATAAAGAAAACGCATTGAATGAGAAGGTGTGTCCAAACTTTTGGCCTGTACTGTAAATGATTTACCTGACAGCTAGAAAAGAGTCAAATGCCAAATGTATGTGGATGACACAAAAAGCATGGCTTCAGTTCACGAAGAAAGATGAAAACAATGCTGTTGTCCTAAAAGTCATAATTTCAAGAGAGGGTGAAAACACCAGCAAACATGCTGAAACATCTCTCTACACACCATGAACTTAAATTCCAAGAAAGTATGTATTTGACACTTTACGCACCAGTGCCACTGCTTCCCAAACGAGCAGCATGTCCATTACCGAGGGGAAATATACTGTTATAATAACATTAGCACCACACAGGCTGGCTTGGCAGGTTTTTCTTTGACCAAAAAAACCTAAATGGATACAAATGCTTGACAAATTTTATCTCATTACACTGCATTCAGACTAAGAGATAATAAAACAGTTAACCCCCCCCCCCACACACACACACACACACACACAGAAAATTGATCAGGAATCAATAAGTGAATCATAAATGGGATTGATAAGCAGAATTGATAATGACATTGGTTTCAGTCAAATCTGAAGTCAGTGTAATTAAATGACTCTTAGACTGTGAGTAAACAACTGTTTTGCATAGGCATACACATTCAGCATTGTTTTGAGCATCTGTCCTGACAGAGCTGGGACTTTCCGGTATTTCTGGAAATGTTTCACTCAATTTTTATTCCCTGTGACGATGATGACGCAAGAACATAAACTGTTGTCTACATCCATTATTCCTTACACTGCTGTCAGTCCATGCACTGACCTTGGCTGGGTGATAAATGCATAAGTGTATCTGATCTGCTGCCACGTGACACAGACAACTAACTACCCTTGTTGAGTATCGACGGAGTTTCTTTCGGTGTGTGTGATCATGTACTGATTTGTACTGATCAGTGGGATAACAATAAGGCTGCCTGACAGAAATGTGATTCACAGTTCAGTCAAACAGCCACAATCAATCACAACAATGTCGCTAAATCAGCCATCTGCAGATGAAATGCAGTATGAGCTCAACACTGATACAACAATTAACATGTGACAACATTAGCTGCTGAGACATCACCGCAGCCACTGATGTTTACGAGAAGACGAGAAACAGAAAAATAATCTCAATAAGTAGTGGACAGTCATAATAAAACAGATTGCTTGAAATTGAATAAATACATGTTTTGCAACTGCAATCCTCGTGAAACAGAAAATGCAATAATATTTGCAGTAACTGTCTTACATTTTAAAGGTCCAGTGTGTAAAATATAATGGGATTTAGTGGTATCTAGTGGTGACGGATTGCAGATTGCAACAAGCTGAAACTTCTCCCGAGTAGAATTCCTTCAGTGTTCGTTGTTTAGGAGGTTTTTACTGTGAGCTTAATTTTCCACAGAGGTCTCTTTCTCTCCAAAACAAATGCACATGGTGGGTTAAAACTGGTAAAAACACTTAATAAAGCAGTTTCACGTTATAAAACCAGTGTTTTTTCCAACGCTCTTGTTTCAAAGGGGCTGCAATCTACGGTGGCCGCAACAACACTGAAACGGCCCCATTTCAGGCCAGACCTTATTATATTATATTCCATTTCTGCCAGTATATTCCCCCTAAATCCAACACACTGGACCTGTCAAAACAGATCAATCATACATGTTGCACTGATGATACATTTATTTTTTTCATATTTCTATTGCAGTTTTTTCTAATTCATGTTTCTTTACTGTTGCAGTGCTTGCTTTTATCTTTTTTCTCTCATGATAGTTATGCATTAAAATACCAAGGTAAATTCTTTGTATGTGAAAACTTACTAAACATGATTCTGATCTTACATGTCAATGCAAATAAACGAACACGGAAAACAAATTAATTTTCAGTGACTTTTGCGTGAATTGTTCAACATTAAGAAAAACGTTTTTGTTTTTTTTTAAGAGTTTTGAATTAGCACTATCAAACCTAACACTTCCCAATACTTTGACTTAAAAAAACAACAAACACACGTTGGCTGCCAGCGACTTAAATCAAGACACAAAACATGAACGCCTGTATAAAAATCACACGTCATTAATGACATTGACAACACCTGACAATATTTCAGTGAAACATGTCATATGTAACCCGAAAGAAATGAGGACATGTAAAAGAAATGTACCAGAGGGAGGAAGAAAACAAATCCTGTATTGTCCTTAATCAGTGCGATATGGTTCAGCTGGCTTTAACCTCAAGTAGCGGCATTACACTCAGACACAGTGTCTACCGTGACTGAAATTCACCTTAAAGCGACTATTTTATTCAGTCTATTCAACACTAACTGATATTTACAGTTTAGCAAGCAAAGGTCGTTTAAACACATAATGAAGAATCATCATATAAGAAATATCTTAACATATTCTTACCTAGAGGACGTTTGTTTGCTGCTCGACAGTGTGTTTACTCCGTCTCTCCGTCTTTGACTGTCGCTCTTTTTGTTGACGGTAATCTTTGAAATACGCTCTGAGGCACGAGCCCTATGCTGCAGTATGGTCTCGTGCAGCAGTGCAGCTTCTCTCGAGCTCCGTGTGTTGCTGCCTGTGTGACTGAGGACACGGGGATGTACAGTGCCAGCACGCGCTCAACTGCTGGGTGAGGAGAGGAGGGGAACTGCAGGCACGAGGCGTCCGCGAGGGGCTCCAACCAACCTGTTGCTTACGTCACGACAGTACGCCCCCGTGTCATCTCCCTGTCTGTCATGGATGGATTACTGAACAGGTCTACTGGGCACGGGCCCAGGGGCCCACAGTGCCAGGGGCCCCTGGCCTTCACCTGCAAAATGTTGATCAAAATTACAGACCAGGTAGAGACTCAACATGACCACAAAGACACACAAAAAGACCACAAAGATATACAAAGGAACTGCAAAGAGACACAAAGTAATTAGAAAAATTGGCAAAACAACCACAAAGACACACTGAATAATAAAAAAGACACACAATTTTCTGAAGGAGACACACAACCACAAACAGATGCATATAACTATAAAAAGACGAGAGACAGCAACAAAAAAAGGCAAAACTACTTCAAAGTCTTTTGCATATTTGTGCCCAGGGGCCCAGTGTCTCATAATGCGTCCATGTTCTCTGTCAACCATAATCACAAAACAAATATAGCTGTCACCGGAAAATGTGTGTTAAAGCATTTTCTCAGCCACCAGGAGGACGGGACTCAACTGCTCAAACCAGACCCTGACCTTTAGGAGCCCCAGGTGGATTTAGTTTGGGGGCCCTCCTCAGAGTAACATGTTGCCACTTCACATGGCACTTATCAAATTATGTGCATTGAATATGTTAGTTTAAGCACTCTTAATGTGAAAATAAGCACGTTAAGACTTAAAACAGACCTGTTAGCAGTGATACTATGTTTAAATAGACTACAATAAATACAGACTTTGTCTTTTACAACCTAATACTATGGATGCTCCATCTCAGGGCCTTTGGCCTGATTCAATTAAAGTTTGATGTATATTGAACCTCTGAACCTCACCTGTTTGACGAGGGATATGATATGGCCAAAAAGATATGATGCACAAGGCAACCATATGGTAAAGACCATATTACAAATATCTATAATACTGTATAGGATCTGGTACTGTGATCAAATGAGAAAGAAAGACAAAAGGAGCGCTGTTTAAATAAATGTGAATTGCTAAAATAGAGTTGCCTGAGAAAAGGGCAAAAATTCATAGAAACACAGAAAAAAGGTAAACATTTTAATATTGATAGTATTTGTTGAAGCCAGCTGTACTGGGTTTGTGTTAGTACTGACTAGGGCTGGATGTGGATCGACTGAGTCTGTGCTTGTATTGGCTGATGATCCAGCATCTCTTCTACTGACAAACTGAAGTGTAGCACCTGTAAATTGTAGATAACAATACTATTCCCCCAGATTTCTTTTGATACATTTTCAAATATTAAACTATATATGTTATGGCTTGGCTGAATATTTGATGGTTATTATTTATGGAGAGGTATGCATCCATATTGCCCAGTATGCTCAGATAATCAACACTTTAAAGATAATATTTAATAAATAGTGAATGTCAGTCCATTGCTTTCCATCCTGCAATAGTCCACAGTTGTAACTAAACCTTGAATGAGAGAATAGACAATCATTGTCTTGTTTTCTAATTATGTGCACCTGTGAGGAGTGCCATCACCCTCATATGTGTCTGGACTGGTCACAGAAGTTGCCACTGGAAAGTTTCATTTCAAGCACGCACATATGAACACACGTTCACACACAACACAGTTAGACAGGCTAGAGAGAGAAGCACTGCAAAGTAACACATCAACTTAAAGGTCCAGTGTTTAAGCTTTAGGGGGATTTAGAGGGATTAAGTGGCATCTAGTGATGAAGATTGCAGATTGCAAACAACTGAACCTTCTCCCAGTTAAGATTCCCTCAGTGTTCATTGTTTAGAAGGTTTATAATGCAGCTGAATTCCTCTCCAAAACAAATGGACCTGGTGATTTATACTCATATATATATATATATATATATATATATATATATACAGTATATATATATGTGTGTGTGTTTATTATATTTCTGCCACTATAACCCCCTAAATTCTGCACACAGAACCTTTGATGTTAATGTAATTTGTTGATATCAAACCTGGAGATGAGTGAACACAGTTTAGGCCTACCTAAGTGCTGTTCCCTCAAGTCACTCTTATGGTGTTTTTTCCTCTTTTCATGACCAGAAGGATTGCTCTGTTTCATCCTTTCAGGGAAGTTGTAAACATTAACATTGGCTTTGATATGATGGGGAGGCAGGGCCCTTGTGTTAACTGCAGGACCTATGCATTTTGCGAAGCAAGCGTTGTAGGAAATTTCAAGCTCTCTTGGGGCCCTGTGCTGGCCACGGGGCCCTAAGCAGTCATTAAGTTCACTTATGCATCGTGCCTTTGGTCCTCTCCCCAGACACACCACATTTTGATTTGGTTAGGTTGCTTTAGGTTATCTTTATGCTTCGTTTTACACCTTAAAGGAGAGGTATTATACTCATTTTCTCACTGCATCGCTTCCTTGTATTTCCTGCATCCCACGAAAACGGTCTGTGTAATTTACTCCACCCCCCGATGCCTCCCGCCGAGCCCACTCCAGTGTGATTGGTCACCTCCTTATTTTGCCGGTGCAGAAGTTGAGAGAATTTCACTTTTGAAAATGTAAACTTTTGAAATACAACGATTTGTGTTGGATCCCGAATCCGATCCGGAGGTAGAGACTGGACAGCTTGAAGTACAGAGGTTACTTCAAGACCTCTCTGAATGGTAAGTAACGTTAGCCGTTAGCCGTAGCTTGTTGTCATTACCTGCTTACCTGTGCGCATATACCTGGGCATGCCCATATAAGTAAGTCCGGCACGCATTGACGTCAATCGGACTACTCTGTTAAAAAAAGACAGTAAAACACAGCGTGCAGAGCCACCCAAGACAGTTTGCAGGGCTCACGTCCAAATGCATAAACCTCATTATTTGACGCTTTGGCATCGTTTAACACGAGTATCTCACATTGTAACAACATTTATAGGTCAGAAAAGAGGAAAAGCATAATAGTTCCCCTTTAACTTCTGCACTGACATCCTATACCCATCGACATTACACCACTAATTTTACAGATTTACACACCCAATGCTGTAAATATTTATTGGGCGGGTAATTTGATTTAATTTGATTAAACAGACATCTTTTCTTCAACTTTGCCATGCTGTGTTTCCATTATGTTGTGGCCCTTTTAGCCAGGTCATAACAATGACCAGAAGAAGTGATAACACAAACTCTGACTGACTGGGTAGTGGTAGAGGTAGTGTTTATATAAATACACCATATAAAGACATAAAAGTGTATTACGCATTGAAGTGCATTATAAACGTGTTTGTGTAAATTTGTGCCCTGTGTGTAGATATGCTGTTTCATGCACAGGCCTCTAGATTTAAATTATTTATATAGCTCATTACTCAGTTTTGTTTTTAAGTGGCTTCTTCCACTAACAAGTTGAAAAAAATTTCCTCCAGAAATAACTTTTATCTCTCTGCAGCTGAGTTCATGTTTGTGATCTGTGCAGTTTTCAAGTTTATTTAGGTGTGTGTGTGTGTGTGTGTGTGGTGTGTGTGTGTGTGTGTGTGACCCCTTAAACAAAACTTACATAAAATTTAAGTAGGTGATTGAAATTCAGATCAGGCCAGGCTGTGGTTATGTAATAACAACTGTAGCCTGACATTTCCCTGTGTTTGGAAATGTCTTCTGCTCTGTTGTCAGCAGGGACTTAGCCTGCTGTAATGGATTTACTACCACAGCAACTGCACTAATGTAAAACAGAGACGCACAGATTCACCAGTACCCAGTAAAAGGCTTGTTTAATGGTGTTTGTTCATTCATTGTGCACACCTTTGTTGTTTTGTCTGGGATTACATCCTGAGGCCTGTTCTATAAGGTGTGCTAAGAAAAGCAGGGATTAAAGTCCAACACCTGACTTGAATGAACCTAACAGAACAATCTGGGCTAAAGCACTTCCATAAAAGTCATCTCAGTTTACACAATTAGACTTATTCAACACAGGCTCAAGTAAACAAGATAACTGCGTGTGCACGCTATTCTTCAGTATTCTGAAAGGTTGAACATGGATCAATCAGCACAATGACTAACAGCGATGGTGAATAGAGATGTTCATGGCCAGCAAGCAGCGCTTACTTTTAGAAACATATGAGGATTTCAAACATCTTATAAGCAAAAAGATAATACAGCTGCCATAAACAAAACCACAAATAAGACTGGCAAAAAATTCCTGTCCAATTGAATGTGTAAATAGCAGCTTGATGAAACTGTAATAACATATTTTGATACAAATTAATCAAATCTCAGGCACAGTACATTCAAACAGAACAGAAAACACATAGATGTTCAAAATCAAGGCTACAAATGTATACACATTTACCTGTTTAATTCATTTACATGTGTGCATTTATGTAGTTTATTGAAATTTTGTGAAAATAAAAATGTATTTCTTCAGTAAGTGTTACTAGAGTGTTGTTTAGTGTTGTATAAATCTCTACAAATTATTATTTAAAGCAGAGCATTTTGTACAGTACACCTTTTCACTTGGAGGCTCAGATGGTCACACCCTTGTTTTCCACTCCTGGGAGTGACAGGTTAATCAAATGTTTATTGTTATCCAATCTTCCTGTGGTAAATGACTTGTTAAGATGGTGATTTTCTGCAATAAAAAGCTGTGTCTAAGGCAAGAGGCAAACTCCAGGACTGAAAAATGAAGCAAATGCTGAAGTAACAAATACTGCAGTTCCTTAAATGGCCACTTGAGGCTGGCTCCAGAAGCCAGTCAGTCCCCTCAGACTCCTATGTTGTAATGTCCAACTTTATAGAGGAAACAGACATCAATTTTGACATTCATGACAACTGTACAGGGGATGAATTTTTCTATAACCCACCCATTTACATTAATTAAGACTTAAAGTTAAATAATTATTATAATTAAGGGTGGGCAACTTGGAGTGACAGGCTGTCTGCCAATAGTGTCCTCCACTTCTCAGTCAGATCCACCCCTCACCCCTCTGCAGATCCAGTCTCTTGCCCAAATATGCTCATTTCTGGCTCTAAAATAATCAGGAAAGAGATGTCCAATATGCCAAACTTGAGGCTTCAAAACGGAATGTCATTGTAACTACATCCGTTATTTTTACAGTTACCATAACCACAAAGTAATCTGACCAATAACTCAGGCCGTAAAGACAAAATAAAATGAATTTATTGTTGTCCTCTGACTTCTTGTGCTGTCTTTGTGACAATCAAATATCATTCAAATGTAAACACATACAAATTGGAAATACTCACCTGAGTGAAAACTGTACAAGTACAAGTTAATGTGTGTGTGTGTACTGTGGAGACATAAATCTGTGTATACAGATTTTGGGGACTTGTCTTCCTTTTAATGATTTCCATAACTTAAATCATTAATTTTTACAGTGAAGACTCAATTATACACCCTTTACATATGAAAATAGATTTGCTCATTTTAAATGTTGTGATCATCACTGCCCTCATACTTCCATGTGCTGTTTATGTCGATATAGATAGATCCAGTGGATGGCACATGAGGTCAGAGTCAAGCATTTCTCACAACAACAAATATGGCGATGGTGATGGAGGTTATAATAACTGACCTTGTAACGGAGCCAGCGTTGTAGATGGTGTAGGTCTATGAGGTTATTAAATACACTGCAATATGTGGAAGGAGAATTCTTTTCACTATATTATTGATTCGTTCCATTCCGTTATGAAAATGTTTTTGTTGTGTCCTACAGTCATATCTCCCTTGAACTGCGCTACACTGCCTCTATGATCTCTAGTGGTACTGCTCTGTTTTGTCCGTGTCTGTAAGCTTTCAGAAAACGTTCTCAAGTACAGACGAAATGAATGCAGAGTATGAACAGAGGGCTCCGTCTGTGTCTGTCTATGAGTCTGAACACTGTGTTAAAGGAGCCATTATTGTAAATCTCCATGTAAGTCAATGTAATGTCCTCTGAAGTGATGGAAACACAGCTCTGTGTGTGTGTATGAGGAGTCCTCTGCAGTGCTCTACCTCTGCAGTGGAGGCTGTTATGTAATAGTGAGCAATAAAAAAAAGAGAGGGGGGTGGTGGGGGTTCTCCACTGCAACACCAAGGGACATTAATCAATACATGCACACACAGACACAGACACAGACACACACAGACACAGACACAGACACAGACACACACACACACACACACACACACACACACACACACACACACACACACTGGGTAGAACATGGCAATCAGTCACCACCTACTGTGGCGTCTTTAACCTTAACTGTCTCTCTGCCTCTCTTGTTTTTTTAGACTCTCTCTCCTGAGAAGGCACAATGTAGTTTTGCGTTCCAGGTTTAATACTGGTAATAATAATAATAATAATAATATTAAAAGAGAAAAACACAACAAAGACACAAAATAAACTACTTATTTAGAGTTTAAATTCAATGTTTGGAGTAATTAAGACATGCATAGACACGTGTAGCTCTGAGCTGTTGCTCATATTCTTGAGACATACACTATATTGTCAAAAGTATGTGGACACCCCTGTCTTAATATTTTTGTGTGGGCCCTTTAATTCCAATGCTACAGTATACGGTGATAATGTAGACAACAGCTTCCAACTTCAAGGCAGCAGTTTTAGGAAGATCCTTTTGTGGTCAAAAATGAAAATAGTTTCCTTCCAAAATGAGTGCAAAATTTTAGTAAAATCTCAGAAAAAGCAGCAAAAGAAAAATGTGAATTAATGTATGTTTCCATTCACTACAGTAATGGGAATACTGGGAGTTGGGTGCATCAAGATAAACAGTTGGTAGCCCTAATTCTGTAGTAGGGGGCCATAAAATCATTGCAGAAGAAGAGGGTACAAGAAGATGACTTAATTGCAAGATAAAAACCTCAAATAAACAAAAACCTTATGGAAAACACAATGGAAATGTGACATTTTGTGTATAAATTTGAGGAAGATAACAGTCTCTTCAATACTCCACACAGATCTGATGTTTAGTGTCTTCAGTGGACATTTAAGTCACATACATGCTTCAGGCAACACGAGGACTCTATCAGCTAAGCCTTTTTTTGTTCCACTTTTTCACATTTTACTATTTGATGCTGGCCAGGTTTTTCAAATGTTCTGCATTTCCTCTTCAATTTTGTGATTATCATTGTGGTCAGCAGCTGGGTATTTTTCAGCCTGGAATGTTTTTTTTCTCCAATGTTTTTGTGTCTAATGGGAACAACCATTTTTGAAACTGGCCCAGTATTAAGCAAGTCTGCTGCAGCTAGCATTGGTAAAACAGTGTAACCATTCAGGGCATGTTCACACCACCAGTTTATGTCCAATGAAAGTGCTTGGTTGTTTTTTCTCAATTGACTTTTTGTTATAGAGTAAGATATATTTTGTTTAACTAGAAACAGCCTCAAAATTGTTGTTGCCAAAACCCACAAGACTCCATTGTCCTGTTTAATCTGTCCTGGTGAATCTGTGTGTTTTTTGTGTTTTTTTTTACCGTCCTTATTTCAATTCCCTCTTTTTGTTTGCCTTTTGTAATTCTTCTTTCCTCCATACTGTCATTTTAAAAAAACTTTGATCTCTCTCTCAGCCCCTCCCTGATTTGCTCCACTCCTCCTCTCCCTCCAATTTTACATCTCTTTCTTGTCATATCACACTCCCACTTTCTCTCCGCTGTCTTGTTTTTATTTCAGTTTCACCCTCAGTGGTTGTTTGTCCTTGTCATTGATGCGTCACACTCTGTCACTTCTCCTCTCTCTGCCACCTCAGCAGAAACCAGCCTTGTTACTCTCCACACTGCACTGGCAGAGGAAGATACACTGCTACACGTGTGAGAGAGACAAAATATTTAATGCACAACATGAAAGACTGAGGACAGAATAGATGAAGGAAGCAGATGTGACTACAGAGAATCAAAGAGAAAGAAAAAGAGAGAGAGTTTCTATGATGAAAAAAAAATCAGAGCAGAAATCCTGCGTCACTCTTTCTGTTGCTGCAGGACAATTAGAGCTGGTTAACACAAGCTCAGTCTCCATGGTAACAGGAGACATGGTTGCCACGGAGACTGAGCTGTATTTCCTGATCCAAACAAAGATGGTAGCCTGACATGACAGTTATCTATCTTTCTATCTAGATAGATAGATAGATAGATAGATAGATAGATGTAGAGAGAAAAAGAGAGCAAGTTAAAAGTCAAGCCTTAATATTTTGCTGGTGTTTAGAGAACTTAAGAAACAGTCAAGAGAAGAGTCAGAAAATCAATCAGTAAGTGTTACTAGAGTGTTGTTTAGTGTTACATAAAGGTCCAATGTGGACCTTTAGGATTTAGGGGTACATATTGGTAGAAATTAAACATTATATGAGAAGCAGGTTTTCTTTGATGTGTAATTACCTGAAAATATGATCTGTCGCATTTTCGCATCATTAGAATGAGCAGCACATACACTCTAGATAAGGACATTCATATTTTCGCGTTGGTCCGTTTGTTTTGGAGAGGAATTCAGCTCTGCAGGTAATTCAGCTCCTGGTAAAAACCTCCTGAACAATGATCACTGAGGGAATCCTAAGCAGGAGCCCACGCTTGGCACATGGGAGAAGTGTCAGCTGGCTGCAATCTGCAATTCTCACCACTAGATGCCACTAAATCCCCACACAGCTCCTTTAAGCTAATGTTGCATCCTTGAAGTGTTATGTTAGCATCGTGTATGTAGCCTGTCAGTGCTGCTCTTTCATTTTGAGTTTTTTTGTATTTTCAAAAGGAGTCAGCAAGAAACGTCTTAGAAAATTAGTTTAATTCAAGAGGACTGATGGCAGTTAAAATTGTGTTTGATGTAACAAATTAATTGTTAGACCACTAATTGCAAATATTTGTTTTTTTTTTGTATCAAAGTAGCCAGAGCTTATTTCTTGCTTCAGAACGAGAGTTAGAGATCTTTCATGCTACTTTCTGTCATAATAGACATTTGCCAATATTAAGAGTCCTACGAGAGGAACATTTTGAGTCCTAAGGTGGTGGAGGGCAGAGAGAATGGATGAGGTTGGGGTGTGCATGATATCTGGACATAGTTTGAATTAAACTATGAATTTGATATTTATTATTACAATGTCACCTAATATAACTGCAAACACAAGGCTGAAGGAATGAAGGGATGGAGATGAAGGGATCTGGAGATAAAAGAAGCCAGAAGATGAAAAGAGTGAAGGGATGCAGACACAAAGAAAGAGGACAAGAGAAACTCTGAGGACTGAATCCACTGGAGGGCCTTAATACTGATTCACACGCTGCAGTACAGCCTCACTTCCACCACCAAACTAATTAGCCTGCAGATGAAAGGAGAGCTTAAAAAGCAGGCGATCAGTAATCAGCACTTTTAATTACAAAGAGAAACAAAAAAGAAGTAGGTGGGATCTAATTTCATGGTCAGACGGACAGATGGAGGGAGCGAGGCTGTGGACAGTCATCAAAGCTAGAGAAATTTAAGCTCCTTTCTGCCCCAGACTCAGACAAAGAAGAGCAGTTTACATAAGTGGTTACAGAAAGGCTTCATAACTATTAAAATCATGTTATAAATGAACAGTATTTATTTAGTTTATTTAATTTAAAAGTCCACTCGGCCAACAACACTCTGCTCTCTGGAAGATTTAGGACAAATGCTCATAAACACGAAAATAGTGAATGTTTACAAGTGCACAAGTATCTCAGCATGTATAGCTATAACTGCTCCTCTTGAACTTACCTGCAGCTTGTGACACCTAAGACAGCACATGTCTGTCTTCAGAATCAAGATGAATCAAGTGTCACATAATTTAATTACTATTTTTGAATCATGCAAAAATGCAGTAGTAAAGCAACACACCTTTTCCTGAAAGGAATGCTGCAACACTTTGGAAAATTTACTTATTTGACATCTGATTGAGAGATAAGGATGCTAAAATGTAAAAAAAAAAGGACCAGCATTATATATTTTGTTGTGCTGTGTACATAGATTATCCCGAATGTTTCAAACAATGTTCAGTCCCAGAGAAAACTAAAATTTTAACCAAGGACACTGTCCGTGCCATTTGGTCACAGTCACCTGTCAGTGGCATCATAGCCCTTTTGCACACGTCAGGGTTGTGGTTGTCTGCCAGAAGCTGTCATCAGTGGACTGTTTATTGAGTTTTAAGCCACATGTTTACAATACTCTGTTTAGATCTCGGATGTTTTCAACCATATTTTAGTCTTGAGAGCTGCAGCTCAACTCCAGCCCCTGCTGAGTCACACAAACACTGATTTTTAACATAAAACTGCTGTATTCAGTATTTTCAGTAGTCCCTCTGTTTTGCCAGTAAAAACCTCCTGAACAATGAACACTGAAGGAATCCTAACCACGGGACACTGACTGCAATGATGGCATTGCTCCGCCTTCTGTTGTTTCCATTGAGACATCCCTGGCAGCATAAAATCACATATTGTATGTTTAAGGTCAGTTTCAGTAAGATTTTGATTTTTAGCAAAACATAGCTTTGTTTAGGAAATCATAGGTGCTATATCGTAGGCAACTGGACTTGCTTGTGTTTCTTGAAGACGTTTCGCCTCTCATCCAAGAAGCTTCTTCAGTTCTAACTGACTGGTAAGGAGTTGCAGGCTTTAAACTCTGTGTGGGTGTGAACCCTGGCAGAGTCGTTAGGGTCACATGTGAGCTTTTAGTTTCAGAGTCATTGAGGTCACAATGTGAGTCGTTGATCCATCTGGCCATCATGTGTGTTGTTAGGGTCAGGTGGGACCAGGTGTGAAGTCGTCTGAGGAGGGATCCCAACACTGCATTGTTGGTGGGTGATAAAAGGTGCTGGAGTCCACCTCCAGTCCAGTTGCCTACAATATAGCACTTATGATTATTATGACCTGGATGACTGAGAATCTTTACTGACAAGTATGTTTGGGAAAGACTAGACTGCTATTTGCAGGAACGCTAAAACTTAAAACCTACCACAGCTGGCCACCTGCGATGAGATCCTTTCTTGTCTTGTCAATCCAAATGGAGTGTATTTTTATGTAAGCTAATTAGTCTAAAGCCTCCACATGTCTCTATATGTCATACAAATGCCAGGAGGCGATTTGTTACCAATTGATACATTCTACTGGCCTACAACCCCCTTAGCTATATGGATTAGAAAATAATATAGGCTACTCAAATCACACATCTATCTTGATACTTAGGCACCACAGACAGTGCTGTGGATTTCTCAATATACAGCACTGGTTAGCTACTGATATATGCAAATTGTAAACTGCACAAACCTCAGTCAGATAAAGGATCAATGAGAAGACTACACTAACATATTCTACTAAACAACCCCTCTGCCCGCACACTCTCTCTGCTACGAGGGAATGGTAGGTTAACAAGGGGCATGCATTTTGGTCATTTTGCTAACAAGGAGGATGGCATCTACCCTTATATTTCCTAGTGATTAACATATATGTTTTGGACTTTTATCTCTGTACATTGCACATTTTCTTTATACCTTATAATGTGAAGTTTTGCACATCACCATGTCAATATTTTCTTTCCTGCACAAAACTGTACGGCCCGTCAATTTAGAACAAAGACATTCTGAACCCCATCAGTCAGAATGAATGTTGGCATTGCTCATTTCTGCAAACCACATATATGTGACATTTGTATGTTTTATGTGTAGCGGATATCTTTAAACCTTTTGTCCTCTCCTCCTCCTGATGACAGACTCAGCTCAGATGTACAGTATGTAATGTGAACTATGTCACACTAGAAATGCTGGTATGAAACATACAAATGTAACATGTCCCTGGCTTGCAGAAACATACTATGCCAACAATTTTTTTCTGGTGACTGATATTGTACACATAAAAAACAAATCTTCACTTTTTCTGTTGATATGCTGATCATGTTCGCAAACAGTGACTCATTTACACATTCAGCAGACAGAGATATGGAGACATCATCTTTCATGCAAAGTCATGTTTGTGTCCACCTGATAAATCAGGTCTGCTAAATGCTAAAAAAAAAAAGCACACCCGATTTTCATTTTTTTCTACAGTTTTATTTATTCTTTTTTTCAGTTTTCAGAGTTGTTTCAATTCATCAAAATGACCTATAAACAGATAAATTATGGCTCTGATACACTGGGGAGTGAAGACGTCATTTGACCGTCTCATCCTGGACTGAACCAAGTCCCCCTTTTAGAACTGGGACTGTACCAAGTTTGAACCCCCATGAAGCCCCCTTTATGTCCTGCTTGTTGATGGTTACATCATACAGTAAGATGATTATGTTTTACCAAACTAATTCATAGTATTCAACTTGTTTAAAGGTCCAGCAGTATTTGTAACACATCATCAAGTCAGCAGCAACTTTTTTCTAACAAGGCTGAATGTGATGCTTTTTGATGTAATTTTATTGTGGGAACAGTAGTTTCTCGTGGCAGGTTAAAAAAAAAAAGGTTACAAAGGATGATCATGGACAGATCAGGAGATAGAGGACACAGACATGCAAAAGGCCCCCTTCCCTCCTATTTCTGTGACATTTTGCAGCTAAAGGTGAAGGAGACTTGAGTCAGAGGAGAATCTGCTCCAAGACATGCATAAGAAATTCAAAATCCAGTCTTTTATTCACATTATCTATGATCTGAAATGTCCCTGCTGTCTGGTGTATGTCGGCCAATTTAAACGACCTCTAAAACCAATGGTTGCTGAACGCCAGACGGCTATCAGCACTAAGAATCTCATGATGGCTTGTCATTATGTGAATACTAATCAGGGATCGGCCTCTAGACTGAAATTCTGGGGTATTAAAAAGATCTCAATTGGCAACAGAGGGGACACTGTAAACTGTTCAGAAGAAAAAGCTACAAGATTTATACACTAAGGAAATGTATCTTGTTTTCTACAAATGTTAATGAAATGAATCTATCTTGGGTTATATGAAACACTTATACCTAAACAACAGAATAGGTCGATTTCTTAAAACACAACCTTAACGTCATAAAACAGTCGCAGTCCCGCACTGAAACTACTTGATTAGGTGAGGGCAACAAAACTACATGGTTAGGTTTAGGAAAAAAAAAATCATGGTTTGGCATTAAATATGTTCTTTTTTCTTCAACATAAGGTATTAATGTCATGTGACATATGTCACATTTGAGATGTCACATACATCACTAGCGTAGTGTGCTACACATACTAGCTTACCAGGCTAGGTTGTTATTAAAAGAAGTTAATGTTGACTTCTTGGGCGCAAACACCACGCTCCTAGGGTGAAAGTCCTGTGCTTGTTTGACACACCCACCACCCCTCCCACTCAACCTACAGGGACTTATTTGATATTTGTGCAACATTATGGGGACACTGTCGCCACTTATGCTACATCAGATAACGTCCTCCTCTGCTCCTGTAGTAATTACTATGGTTGCCAAAGGGCGCTGCCTTACAATAAACCCAAGTGCAGGTTGTGATAAGCTGCTTGCACAGTCGGCCTATGTGGTAATTTTTCCAGTGAGAGCGGGCTGGTTATTTGATTGTTCTATAACAGTTGCTTAAAGTTTAGACTACTTGTAATAATAGACTACTGGAGCTGCATTCACATGGCATCAGGGAGACTGTAGATGGCAACACGGATATTATTTTAGTGAATGAGAGCAGGACGGTAAAATCAGGTGAGGCCGGCAGAGAATACCAGCAACAGTAATGGTAGACGGCACTGCCTCTAAAAGTTTAAATATTTTTACTTTCTGCTACAGCTGGATGTTATGTAGCTCCCTTACACTAGGTGAAACACGGGCGATCTGAAAAATGACTGGATGTTACTTGGTAAGTTACATAAATTAATAAACACCAAATCATTTCATTGAATATATTTTATTTTATTCTTTGTCAACAATACGGCATCACCACTGAAACATATTGTCATGCATGTTTTGTTTTGCCGTCTTGCCATTCAATCGGACTGTATGTTTGTTTTTCCCATGCCATCCAGAACCTGTTGTCCATCTGCCGTCTGCCTAATTCCATGTGAACGTAGCATAAGTGGTTCCTTATTTAACTGATAATTTAATCAAAATAACATTGTGAAGCTCATCTGGCACAGGGTAATAAATCATGATTACAGCTTGGTCCGATCCATCGCATCAGCATGCATCTTGGTAGATAGACATTTTCTTTGTTGGATTAATATGAGCCCATCAGAGCACCATTAAAAAGGTAAAAAATAACATTTTACCAAGATTTTAAAGGACAATTTAAAATTGCATTCCTGTGTTTTTTCACTAACAAGCATCTGAGAATGCTCTGTTTAGTGTCACTTTCTCTTTCGATGACTGCTTAGTAACAACAAAACTTTAAACCACATACAGAGTTCAGAGTCATAGCAGAGAAGGTCCAGCTCTGTGCTGGGGGTTCAGACCAGGACACACAGACACACAGTGGCAACAGTTTCAGGCAGTTTATACACGTTATTGATTTTTTACAGCATTCATCCTCCGCACTGCAGCCTCTAATCAGCTGTGTGTTTCACTGCCATGCTCAAAGACACTTGACCAGTCATCATTCACACCGGGCTTTGCAGAGTTCAAAACATGTAGCGTTGCAACGATTAGTTGGAAAGGAAATTAAACTGCAAATATTTTTAATAATCAAATTACCATTTACTTTTTTAAGCAACGATGCCAATCATTCTGCTTTTATTATCTTCCATCATTATAAATTCTGTGGTTTTGGTTGAAAAAAACAAAACAAAACCCAGGACATTTGAATATCTTACTGTGAGCTCTGGGAAATTGTGAACATTTTTTTCACTCACAGAGAAAGTAATAATCAGATTAATTGATAATGAAAATAATTGTTAGTTGCAGCACCAACATTCACTGTTGCCTCAAAATGTTGCCATCAGACTGGTTCTAAAGTAGTCTTGCTCCTTTGAAACAGTTTAAGGCCAGAGGTACATTAACACTACATAGAAACAAAACTATAAAAACAACTAACAACAGAAATCAAAGAGATAGTTTTGAATAGATGTTTTGGAAATGTTTTATTTACATAGGTTTTTTTTTTATCTGACGCTCAAATGCAGAGCGAATGACCGTGGCTATTGATGGAAACTTTGGCTATTGCAGGATTTCAACCTATGACACTATGTTCCTTTAATTCAGCAGAAAAAAAAATCCAAAACAAATACTCAAATCTTACTATCCAAAACAAAAAGGAATTTTCTGACATTGATAGATTATAAAAAATAGTCTGTAAACAAAAGATGAAACAGATTGTTGTCGTCTTTTTTTGTCAATGCAGTTTTTTTCTCTTTTTTTGCACATAAAATATACACCTTATGTTCAGAGGGTTCCTGGGGATCCAACAATCCATCAGGCTGAAAAAACAACAACATTGTACCATTGTAGCATTTATTTGTCTCATTCTTCTGAAAATAGGATTAAAGGACTACTTCACCCCCACAAAGGATAATTTGTATATCCATTACTCATCTGTTACATTTGTGAAGAAAACTTTGTTGTCCTGGCTTGCCTCAATGATAAATAAAGATTCAAAAAATGGATAAATTAAATCATGTGGTCCACATTTAACAACAGCAAAAGTTTATCAAAACATCTGTTTATTTTTTTCAATTTTTCCCATTTTTGGATTCTTTGTTCGCCGTGGAGGCATGCAAGAAAAACAAAGTTTTCTTCACAAATTCAAGGTTGGTAACTGATATAAAAATGATTATTTGGGGGGGTGAAGTATTCCTTTAAGATATGATTTTTCCTATCGTACACAGGCATCCTTCATGTACCATCACTTTACGTTTCAGCATTGACACAACTCATTTATTATTTTTCTTCTATCTTGAACGTACCATATAAAAAAAGGTTGTTGACATGCACATTCTCTCCCTCAAAGTCTCAGTGTTGAGGCTGTAGACAGTGAAGTCCCAAAGCCGCAGATGGAGTGAGTTTGACAGAATGGATCATGGGTAAACAGCATATTTCATAATTGCATTTGTTTTTGTTTTGCTTTTTTTCCCCCTTTGGTTATATTTCTATAGCTTTCTGAGGGCTGTGCTGACCTAACATTGGATTTGTATAAGTAGAAAATTTGAGCTACTTCTCTTTAAATAAACTTTTTGAGGCTTTTTGGCACCTTATTGGCTTTGAAATGAGAATTTGAGTGTTGTCAAAGCTCATTCACTGGTGTCTACATCAGTAATTTTAAGACAAGGGTATGACAATAAAGCTTCTATTTTCCTGGGAAGGACTTCTTTTCTTTTTGTTGTTGTCATGTGGTTGACAGAAAGTGGAGACATTCAACTCAGAACAGGGAAATAAGATTCACACATTTTGATCTTCTGTCTGTCATCAGTCAGTACATGTAATAGGAGCAATGCTACATCAGTGGAGTTATATTCATTTGTGCTGAAAACATAAAAAAAATAAAAACAGCTGCCTGTATTTTTCTTAAATCTCTCCTACAGGATCCACCTTCACTTTCAGCAGTAAGAAAGTTAAACTAGCAACAACCTGCAACCCAGAGGTCATGTTAACAGAATATTTTCTGTCACTGACTAATTTTTTTTTAATAATGACAAAAAAATCTAAAGGCTGTCTGTCATTCTGACAGATTAGAACACTGAGGGCGATCTACCAAAACTTAAAGTAATAAAAGCTCTGTCCAGTTTGCTCTCACGTACACTACCTCGTTGTCTTGCTGGCTTTAGCAAAAGAGGTTACCTCAGTTACCTCATTACTTCAGCCATTGCATTGGTAAGCTATATTTCTACATACCACTGCAAAATGTAATGACACACAGCAGCAGAGGCCAATGATCAACACCGAACTGTAGATGGTTCCAACAAACTTACACCAACAGCAAACAGGCTCCACTCTCTCACTGAGTCCGTTAGGTAGCATTAGTCGTGTGTTGCTAAAAGTTAGCAATGTCACCGTGTTTGTGCGGTTGAACTCACGAGCTGTCCCTGGTGCGGTGTTCACACTCAGCAGTCTCAAAAACGCCGAACTGAAGCCGACTGAATTGTTATGCTGCATGCAGCTCTACGATGAAATAATATTTTACCTATTTTAAATTGTGAAAACTTAGAGAAGTCAAGTTCAGCAACACCTTCACAGCTGAAATGTTGAACAGTCAGTGTTCCTTATCGCTGTTGCTGAAGCTCCTGAGCTCAACAAATAGAAAAAAAGAGGGACTGATGCGGTGGAGGATAAAGGACAAGCTAATAATACCTATAACATTTATCAGCCAGCAGCAGCTAAAATTAAAATGACAGGTAATATCTCAGATTATGATGCAATTTTTACGAACCTGTCTATCAAAATGACAGACAATAAGAAATTCTAACACAACCTCGGCTACAACCTGAGTCTGATTTTGAGCCCTCCAAGTACCCCCATATGTGGGGAAACACTGGTCTAGTATCACTAACTGTGGAGTATTTAAAAAACCTAAAAAAAACGTACAAAAAACAAAAAAACAAACAAATGTTCCTGGAAAGACATCATGAAGCCAAAATGGCTGTTTTGGAAGGGGATACCTCCAAACTGTCCAAACTCTGTCCATCGATGGTTCTGGGCCTGCCAGTCTTTCATTTATTTTAATTAATATTAATATTATCTAACTCACAACTCACACTGCAGACACGACAAAGTACCAAACCTTATCTGCTCCGTGTCAAAAACTACAGAAGGTAATGTTACAATCAACTTAATCAATATCACAACATCCTCCCCGTGACCAAAAAGAGACACACTCAAACACACACACTGAATTGTTGATTTAAGAAAGTGTTAAAATGAAAATCAACAAATGCACTTTTTGAAGGAAGATGATGAAATAAGTCAGACTGAAACCCATAGATGAATGACAAGACGCAAGGACCTTGTAAAGACACATACAGACACACACACGCACGCACGCACGCACGCACGCACACACGCACGCACACACGCACACACACACACAGTCTACAGCAGAGGTTGCTGGTTGGCTGTTGTGGTCCGGGGCATTTACAGGCAAAGCAAGAAAACAAACAAACACTGATTTAAAAAAACTACTCTGTTGAAACACTCTCTCTCCCATATTGTGTTGCTCATACTGGCTGAGGGGGCTGTGATGTCGGTGATGATCATTTGATCGAAGATGATGTCATTCATTTAGCCCCCCCACCACCCCATCTTCCTGTCCGAGTCCAGTGGAGTGTCGAACAAAAAGTTACAGGAAGAAATTATCCTTATTTCTCCCCGTAAGGGGGGTCAAGCTTGGTGCAGTCAGTGAAAAAAGGAGAGGAGAGAGGAAGGAGGGATGGTAGACAAAGAGAGAGAGAGAATAATGAGTGCAAGGCTTGCTAGCGGTTGTTCTTGGCAGCATCCTTAGCAGCCACAATGAGAGGAGTCAGACTGGAGAGGGGCTTCGCCATCTTCAGAAACTGATGCTGAGAGAGGAGAAGGGGAATAGGAGGGAGGGGGAGAGGAAAATAGGGGATGGGAATGGGAGGGAGGAAGGGGAGAAACAGGGAGGAGGAGAGAGAACAGAGTGGGAGAGGGAACAAAGGGGGAGGGGGAAAGATTGAGGCGGAGAGAAGCGAAAAATATTTCAGTTCACTGTACAAAAACAGAAGACATAGTCTGGGCTGATTTTAGAAATAGTGTCATCTAGGGTTGGGCGAGAGGGCCAAAATCTTCTATCAGGCAAATGTAATTTATACATCATTGTAACTGTATATAACACAACAATACATTTTTTTTTGACATCCTCTTTGAATCTGAAACTGTTCTACTCAACAAACTAAGAACCACTTTGTCAGTCCTGGGATTGCTCCTCATCATCACCTGCTGTCTCAGTGTTTCATTACTTTGTTCTTGTTTTTAATTCCCTCACTGTGTTTCACCTCTCTCCTCCTCTGCCTCTGCATTTCATCACAAGGTGAATCTCAGGACCTCAAGGTGGCGACATTAGAACTGCTTGGTTTAAAGCAGAGGGTCTCCCCTTTAATGCAACTACAGTGGACTTGCTGTGAGTTTAGACTTAAATACCACAGAGGCCTCGATAAAAGGCAGCCCAACATAACCTCTTATTTAATGCTCTCTCTCTCACACACGCACACACATGTATTTGAATCAACCTTTAAACTATTACTTCAGAGAACAAGTACACGCACTCATACAAAGGAACCATTAAATTCAATTACTTCTTTAGCAGACCTCCTTCTGAAAGAGGATAAAGTCCCAGTTTCACCTCTCAGCTCTGAGTCATCGTACGGTTACACAACTCACTTTGCTGCTCAGTTACACCTCCACCTACACAGCTGTCTGTCCATCTGTCTGTCTTTCTGCGGGTGGACAGCTGAACCTTCAAAAAACACTGAGGCTGGATTCAATTTTTATTTTTGAAACCACCTCTAAAGACACAGACTGAAACTAATGAGACAGACTGAGTGCTGACTGTTAAGGTCCAGTGGTCAAATGCAACTAAGTACATCTACTCAAGTATTAGTACAGATTTGAGGTTACTACTACTTTACTCTAATATTTTCAGTCTAAATCACGTACTGCTTACTCCATTTAATTGTCTTAATAGCTATAGTTAGAAGTTGCTTCACATACTAAGATTCATGTTAGAGATGCACAAATTGCAATTTCCTTGGCTGATTCCCATTTTTTAAAAGTCTAACCTGCCAATTCCAGTTTTGGCCGATTTTATATTTTCTTTCTTTCTAAGAACTACAATTTTTCAGCATACACAAATTTACTGGAAACATTGCTAGAAATAGTAAAATGCATATATGATATCAAATATCAAATACATCTCAAAATCTATCAAATGGACCCTACTTGGTAAGAAAACTAACTATACTAACCAGCAAACTATGTTAGTAAACCAAACTCTGTGCATTAACTTTGCTATGCTACACTTTTGAGCTACTTGTCATCTTCATGATTTACACAGCTTTAGGTGGTACAACCCAGTCTGCTCGTTAGCTAAACACAGTAGCTTTTAAACCATGTGCAGCATGCACTGGAATTAATTGCAACTTGAATAAGGTGCAGAATAAGGTGCAGCGGCTCTCAAAGTAGTCAGTTACGGTCTGTGCTGCTGTTTGCGACATGAACCATCATGTTGTGCATGCATGTAAACTTGATCGGCCAGGGATCGGTCATGGCTGCTCAAACTGAAAAACTGGCAGATTCCAGTCAACAGCCGATGAATTGGTGCATCTCTATTTAACATAAAAATGTTTGAGGATATTATAAAATATGATTTATTTTTATATATTAAACTATTCATAGCATATTGAATAGTAATAATAATGCAATAATCTAAACTAAAAGTGGCCATTACAGCATTACAAGTACTTTTACTGTTGAAAATTAGGTACTTTTATTTAAGTGACATTTGCAATGCAGGACTTCAACCTGCAGTTGGGTGTTTTAATGTTACAGTATTGCTTCTTTTACTTATGAGAATCTTGGCCCCTTGTGAAATCACAGTCTGATGTTAGAACAAAAATAGATCTACTATATGTGCACAGCATTACTTGAAAAAAAAAACCCCACTAAAAAATGTGGAAGGTGTTATGTCATTTAAAATTAGAGAAACTTATGGAGCTGTATCAATGTAATCTTTTTTGACAAAACTACGTCAGCTTGAAATCAGGTGGAGTTTGAGTTGACATCGTTTTACAAGCTGCCATTTCCAAAATTGTAACCTGTAGTGGTGGGTCAGGTGGTTTTTGTAAAGTAGATCAATACTGTGTATATTATTTTTTTGACACACACACACACACACACACACACACACACACACACACACACACACACACACACACACACACACACACAGCTGCTGTACCTGCAGTAGCTCTTTAGCCGACCCTCTCTTCTCCACGTCCATCTCCAGACATCGGTTCAGGAAGTCTCTGAATATCGTAGACAGCTTCTCTGGGTTCTGCAGCTCTGGTGTACCATTGGTTGCTATGAGATACAGCGCCTAAGCAACACATGCACACATGAGGCAACATGATAGTCCACAGTTTACACACTGCAAATCTTCTACTATGGTGCCATCCAGTGGTGATATGAAGAATGACACTGAGGTAGTCATGTACAGTTTTTAAAGGTGACTGGTTATGCTAATTTTTTTGGTTCCTACTTGTATTTTTTTTGACTACAACATGTTTGCATACTTTAATCCTCAAAAAAGTGCTCCCATCACAGTGACTCCCTCACTCAGCCTTCACCAAACACACACAGCAACACAGTCTCACCCTGAGTGGATTTTCGTTCAGGTACGGCGGCTCCCCCTCCACCATCTCTATGGCCATGATACCCAGGGACCAGATGTCCACTTTGGGACCATAGGCTTTACGGGTAACAACTTCTGGAGCCATCCAGTACGGAGTCCCAACCATGGTGCTACGTTTACTCTGCTCTGGAGTGATCTGGGCGCAGAACCCAAAGTCAGCTGGGAGGAGGAGGAGAGAGAAAATGAGTCCATGTATTAACAACATTTGAGATTCTCTGCCTTGATGAATTGCTGGTATTTAATTACCATAAATCTTTAAAATTCAGTGATATATTTAAAAGCTGTTTTTCAGCACATTAAGAACCAAAAAGTGAAACGTTTACAACCTTTACATTTAATCTATTGTATATGACAATATAAAGGCTCATATAAACTATATAAAAGCTCTGGTAAATCCCCCAAAATATAACCTTTTATCATCTTATAATCACTGATGCATTGTAAATAGTTGAAAGTCTGATCTTTTTTTCTACAGGGCAACAACAATAATACTTTCAGCCAGCCATAAGTGAAGCAGGTCAATAGATGAATGTACATAAGACATACATTGCCAATTGAGTATTAACATAATCTGCTGTAACTCTGTTATCTTTCACTGGAAATACAACCGCTGTAGTCACTGTGTCCACAGTTGTTGGACAGACTGAAGTTCAACATTGGTCACAATAAATCAAACTCCTCCTGCTGGTCAAAAGAAACAACAACAACAACAGCAACAATCCTCGGTGTGCTGTTACAACTATAAGGCAAGCAGCTTTATACAAAAACAAACGAAAAAGGTGACTGACTGAGTTTGACGGAGCCGTCCATGCCCAGCAGGATGTTGTCGCTCTTGATGTCTCGATGGATGACCTGGTTTGAGTGGAGGAACTCCAATGCCTGAAGACACTGGAGAGAGGGAGGAGGAGAGAGAAAGAGAGGGACAGAGATGATGTCAAAGTAGGCTTTTTAAATCAATTTCCATGCAGAATGGCGTCTCATGTCTCTTACCTCTCTGCACACAGCAGCTATCTGGGCTTCATCCATGCAGGTTTCCGTGACGACGTCAGTCAAGGAACCTCCAGCCAGGTACTCCATCACTACCCACAGTTCATCACCCACCAGGTAACTATAGATAACATTAAAAAAATACAGGTATTTTCAAGTGCTTTTGGAACCAGAGGGGACCTCGATATATTATTTAAAAAAATAAAACACTCAACCATAAAATACAATTTTTCAAGTGACGGGCAGACAGATTCTTTTCACAGTATCGATTTCTTCGACTTGATGCATATAAATGTGTCGAACCTTTAAAACCTTTTGAGTTTTGATAATGTTGCGCAATATGTTGGCAGTTTCTTTGTGACACTTCATTATAGTACATGAACGTTCGACAGCTAGTGCTGTCAATACTTCTCTTCAGTGCATTACCAGTCATCATGTATAAGTATACATCATAAAGATAATATTAATTTTGATGCATTGATTCAGCATCCCATTTGAATGTAGGCAGGCTATGTAAGCAAGCTCAATACGCTGTAACAGAAATATCACTTTGTTGTTCTTTGAGGGGCAGGTAGCAGATGTCCCAGTTACCTCTGCACTCTTGTGCTGCATTCCTGTGGTGTTGCAATAATCTGAAACACGAGTTCCCGATCATGTACGTATCGCTCACCTGATCCGTTTACTTTGCTCTTTCCTTTCAACATGTTTAAATGCTGTAAACAATAAAATACAGCACATCTTCTCTGTAGCGTCCATATTGTTTCCACACAACAACTTAAAGCTAACGAACACACCGAAGTAGGAACATCAGAGGAGCACATGAATGCACCACTGGCCTTTGCTGGCAGAAGTCTGAACTCAAGCCAAATTTATTTGCTTCTCAATCACTCACCATAGCAGGCAGTATGAGCAGTAGCGAGTACGTGAGTGGGAGAAGTCTGGGATTCATGAGTGCTCGCATGTTCGACAGGCTGACCTGGCACATACCGGACACTAAAAAGAGCTGTTTAAAAAAGACTTATTTGTTTATTTTCTAAATTCTCTAGTTTTAGAAGTGTTTCATGAATCTATATACAGAGACTGAAATTGTATTCCTATTTAACTCTGCACTAATAAACTGAATCTCATAAATAAATAGGAGAAGTCATTGATGAGTATTGGACACAGCATTCAACGCAGCACTTTAACAAATTAAAAAGACACATGCACGCACAGACAAAGACACAGACATACAACCACACACACACACACACACAGTAAATCAGTGACAGTTAAAATGTTGTTTCCATGGGGATGACAGCATTATCACCAGTCTTGTATGTGCTTCTCAGTGTCTCTCAAGACGATCAGGTAACTGTGGTAACCAGACATTGGACATCCCCTCCTCGACATGTCTTTTGTGTTGGCATAGCAACACCAACACAGAAGTGAATAGCCTCTCTTCGTGGTTCAGACTTTACAGTTAGCAATGACACTTAGTGATGTTTTCACTGACGCTTAAGAACCTGGAACACCACAGAGGGGTTTTCCAGGGAAAGTTTGGGAACTGCAGTTTGAGAACCTGCAGGCCTGCTGCAACTCTTGGTTTAAAATCAAGGCTGAAGTCTTATATAACCTTTATATAACCCTTGTTTCACACAATTACTGCATTCAATATACAGTATTTGTTGTCAAAACAGCAACGTCAATAAAAGAACTTTTTAAGCTGCAGCCTCCAGGTTGGTTCAGGATTTATCATCTATCCATCTCAGTTCAACTGATCCAAATATCTGTGTGTGTGATGGTGTGTCTAACCTGTCCAGGTAGTTGACAATGTTTGGGTTTTTATTTTCCCTCATCACCAGAATCTCATTGATGATCAGTTCCTTCTTCGGCTGCTGCTGCAGGTTCATCTGTTTAATGGCCACCTGAGAGAAAAGAGAAATATTTGACTTTCCCAGAGGAAAATTTTGCTGCTCACATCAGTCTTTTCTTTGTCTCATCAGAAATAAATCAACTTCTTATTTGGAGATTACTACATTCTGATCTGTTTCTCCTAAACGCCCCTGTAGGAGAGATAAAAAGAATAAACCAGCAGGAGTTCTTTTGCTGTGCTCAGAGGTTTCTCAACTCTAAGAACAGATCAAACTCACAGGGTTGAGGCTTGAATTTTATCACTGAGACAATTTCTTTGAAATTGTGCAGGCTCATTTATAAGCCAATCAAGTTTTCTTTCGGAACTTACTGTTATCTCAAGAGCTGATTATTTCAGATAATGGCAGATTACTGCAGTGACAAAGGAAAAGGTGCATTTTAAGATCTTAAATTAGGATTGAGACAAGAGGAAGGGTATTTTCAGGAGCTGAATGTAAGTGTGAGAAAATGGTAAAAAAAAATCTCATATTGATGTTATTTCAGCTCAGTTGTGTCCAGGAGAAAGGCTTAACAGCGAAGAGATCTTATTTTGAATTTTCCTTTCCTTTGGGTCTAACTTTCTCATATTCATGCAAATAAATCACACAGATTTGAAAAGAACCTAGGAGCAAAAAGACAGGTTGGAGAAAGTGGGGAGGAGTACACTAAAGGAAAGACAGATAGACAGGTTTATTAAAAGAAAAAGATATCGTGGGAGGGAATAAAAGACGACAAGAGGATGAAAAGGAAATTGGTAAGAACTGAACACAGCTGCAGGGAAATATCTAAATCCGAAGGCGGTAAAAGGTTGTTAGGCAGTGAAGCCTGACAGACATTAAAAAGTGAGCATGCAGACTAATCCTCAGAGAGTGAAACTGAGGAGGATTATCCAGACAGACGAGCTGAGCTCCTTTAAAATTAACCTGGAAGTCACCGCTGCTGGAGCCAGACTTAAACGCAGTTACTGCCACAATGTTCTCACTGAGCAAACTCCAGCTGAACTTACTGCTCATTTCCCTTAAAGTCTGCTTGCCTCATTTTACCTGATGGAAGGCTGACACCCTGGGTGAACCTACGTCTCCTTAAACATCCTGTTGAGACTTAAATATCTATCATCATCTATAACCCTGAAAAGGCATTCAGTTTGAACTTCATTTCTCCCTTAATTTGCAATTTTAACCTTTTAGTCTGGGAATTGATTTGAACTCACTTTCACTTCAGCATCAGGGTTTAACTTTATTTTACTTAAAGGAGCAGTGTGTAGGATTTCATGGCATCCAGCAGTGAGGATTGCAGATTGCAACCAGCTAAAACTTGTCCCATGTGCCAAGCATAAACTCCTTATTAGAATTCCTTCAGTCACTGTTCCGGAGGTTTTTACCGGGAGCTGAATTCTCAGCAGAGGTCTCTTCCCATCCAAAACAATCAGACCAGGTAATTAAAACCAGAAAACTGAAAAAAAAAACCTGAATAAAGTAGTTTCATGTTACGAATCGGTGTTTCTCTAACACTGGACGGCTCGTCGGAGAAAGACTACTTGCTTGGCACCTGTTAATATGTGCTAACCTTTTTTCTCGGATAACTTTAGATCCACACAATCGGAGATCAATCTCCAAAAGAAATGGACCAGATGATTAAAACTAGTAAAAGCACTACATTAAGCAGTTTCATGTTAAAAAAATTCTGTGTTTTTCCAAAGCCTGGCAGTGCAACACGGTGGACTCCGTGGACGAGGACCTGCTCCCTAAGTAGATGTTAACGGCTCATTCTAAGGTTACAAAACAGCAGTTCTTATTTTCAGGTGATTATACACTTAAGAAAACATACTTATTGCTGATGTCCTGATTGGTCTTAAAAGACTGGTATCAGGGCCGATCCAGGCATTTTTTAACTGTTGAGCTATAGTGAGCTATAGCGAGCCTGATCCACTCCTTTATTTTATGTCAGCTGGTGATTTTTTACTCGCAAAGTTTTCATGCACAGCAACGCAATGAATGCAGCCATCATCAACTCCACAACTCTCTGCTACCTGTCTGTCCTTCACTCTGCTGAGCTCTTGTGAGGCTGAGCCTCTCCCACAGCGAAACACTACATGCCATAAAGGACAGCAAATTGCAAAACAAGACTGTTTATTTGTGTTATTTACCCAAGTTATGAGCACTCGTTTCATAAAAAAGTGGCGGTTAAAGTTAGGGTAAGGGTAATGGGAAGTCTACATCTCATAGCTTATAAAATGGATCACGTCTTTATGTATTATAAATTATAAAGTATTTTATTGTTACATTTTGTGTCATTTATCACCATAGTGGTAGCTCAATATTAAATGACTTGGACTGGAATCGGGGGCAGAAAAATTTGATTGAGACACCCCTAATACTTATTATGTCATTTTCCATCTCTTCCAGTATATTCCCCGAAATCCTACACACTGGACCTTTAAACTTGTTATAAACTCTGGCCTCTTTTAGATGAAAGGCCAGAGAAGATGACTTTAATATGTCTGTATAAAATCATCTTAACTACATAGGTACTATGAACTTAATTTCGCCTCTATTTCCTCCTTTACTTCAGGATGTTTGTATTCCTCTTTAACTTTTTAGACTGTCTTTGTGTGGGTGGTTTCTGTATGCCAATCCCCAGAATCCTTAGCTTTGGGTGAAAAGACAGACATCAGTATTTTCTTGTTTCGGTAAATTCATCACGGATGCTAAGAGGTGTTGAAAATACAATGTTTGAATTTGGGCATTTACAAAATCATTTGAGCAGCATCTCCCTGTGGATGTCAGTCTGTTGGTCTACCATTTTTGTCCAGATAGTCATATTTTAACAATTATTGCACAGATTGCAATGGATAGGACGCTGTTAATATTTCCTTTGTAACCAAGGAACAGGATAAAGACCAGAAGGATGTAGGAGGGAGACAAGAAGTATGGAGGATGATAAATGAAACCGACCTCCTGTCCTGTGGCGATGTCTATAGCTGTGTACACTGTCCCAGATGCCCTGCAAACAGACGAGTAGAGAGCTTCAGTTAAACATCATACCTTTGTTGGATGAAAACATTACTTCTTAAATAATGAACATGCAACATTCAAACAACCAGGAGACGCTTCACATTATCCTTAAACAGAATGCAACCTAACGAAGAACTAGTTAATTCTCTTGAATACACCACAATTAAGCTCATGCTGACATTCCACTAATTACAAGTTGACTTTCAGGGCTTTGGCTTTTTTTCACTGCATTGAACTTATATTGATAACAAATCACCAGTGTCTAATATAATTTTCTATCCTAACTTCCCATTCGTTTGATACCTTGTACAAGGTTTTAAACAACAGAAACTTACCATGGGGCTTTTGTAACATAAAACATGTATACATATTTGGGGGATATTTGGGATTTTAGCCATTGTGCTTTTGTAACTGGCATGGAGTGATTCAGGAATGATGTTCTTTGGTAAGCCAACAAGCAAGTTAACATCACCCTGGTTCTCTTGATAAAAAGCCAATGGGAATTTTCCGTTGGACTTTGGATTATTGCAGAAATAAGCTCTGTAGTAAACACAAGTTTACATTGCTTACATGTTATGTTCAGCAAGATAATCTTTACAAATGAACACCACTTTTACGATTCCAGATGCATTTATGCAATTGCCAGAAGTAAAAAGCTAACGTTAAGCTATAAACAAACTACACCAGGGTTGCATGACTTCAGTGTCACCACCATAACGAGGCTAAAAAGCGAGGCTGTGACGACACACTAAAGTGTCATTTAGCCACTTGTTAGCAACTGTTCTTTTTAAGACATGTAAAAGCTTTAAATGAATGAGTGGGGTAGTTACTAGCGTATTTTATGTCACAGAACAAAACGCGAAAGTCTCTTGAGCCTTGTGTTAACCACAGACCTCATTTCAGGCATCCAACCAAAAACCCATTCAAAAAACCCATTGACTTTGAGACAAACGAACCGTGAGTGCTAAAATGCTAACTCATCTCCGGGTTTTAGGACTCGAGTCTTCACCTCTCTTTTGGTATAAAAGTAAGTGGCAACTTCCTGGGCTGTAAAATGAAGCCAAAGTGAAGTGCCAGAAAGATGCAGATTGCAGATCCTCCAATGGCCACATGAGGCTGGCTCCAGAAGCCAGTCAGTCCCCATAGACCTCCCATATTAAAATGCCCAAATTAAGAGTAAAAAATAAACATGTTTACAGCCTGGTACATAAAAACAGTTTTGCTCTTCATAGCTAATTTCAACATTCATGACAACTGGACGAGGGGTGAATTTTTATATGACTCACCCATTTAAATTTTAAGTCTCAAAGTTACGCACACTTAAGGGCGAGGCCACTTTGAGTGGCAGACTGTCTGCTAGGCTTCACCACAGTCTATGAGTCAGATCCGCCCCTCACTGTTCCACAGCTGCACCCTCTCGTCCAAATATGGTCACCTTCTGGCTCCAGATGGAGACGGCCAGAATGCCGAACATGAGTCCCCAAACCAGCGGGTGACATCATGTAGACTATGTCCATTATTTTTATACATTCTAGAAAATTTCATTTTGACTTGTCCTTGATCTGAAAGACTAAAAAACTGTGTGATCAAATTTAACTTTAGGTTTAGCAGAATTGTAAAATATTAATGTTTGGTTTTGTAGGATGAAACCAGCCTAGATGCTCAGACACCAGCTGTTTTCACATAGGCAGTATCAATTTTCTTTTGAAGAGTTTTATGATTTTACAATCACAGGTGATTTATGACTTACCCCTGTCCGATTTTCTCAAAGCGTGTATATTTCTTCTTGGGGTCTCCCACACTTACAATCGTACCTGAGTCAAAGAAAGACACAACAAGAAGCAAAAACTCAGTTCCTGATTGGTCGAATACAAGCAGCAATGTATATGGATCTGCAAGAGAGCAAAAAATAAAACCAGGCCCTCTGATCCACAGCAGAATAGTATTTATATGTTCTCTTTACTGTGTCACTGAATCTGAATGGATAGAGCAGTCAGGTGTCTCTCTATCCATCCGAGGTCTACTCTATGTTCATCACACTCAGGTCAATGCAGCATGCTGACTGAGAGAAGGAGCAGAGAGAGCAGAGGAGGAAACAACAGAGAGACAAGAAGATGGAGAGAAAGAAAGAGGGGTGAGACAAAATCTTAACAGGTCAGAAACTAAATGGAGATGTTAAGAGTTCATGTTTAAATGAACATGTCAATACTGGATGAAAAAGGTGATAAAGAAGAAAAAAAGAAAAACTGAAAGACAGCTGGGACCATAAGGGAACATGTGGGAGGAAAAAAAAATAGATGGGTGAAAAAGATCAATACTTCTGCATTCTCACAATGTAGATAAATCTGCAGCCTCTGAAAAGCACTGCGCCAGATTTTACTGCTGTTGCGGACGGCAGTTGTGTCCTACTATTCACTGCTGACCTTCATTAAATTGCCTGAAAATGACACAAGGTTGCTACAGTATAACCATCAGATCTCTACACGCATCACACTGGTCAGTTATAAGTTGATATTCTGCTAATCTCTTGCAACTGTTTAGCAAACTTAGCGTCTCATGTTTTACTGTTGAAACACAATGCAATTATGTAACATTAATTACTGAACTATGTGACCATGTAGGAGGGTGACAAGCATTATAATTATTGCCATCATATCCCACCTGTCTTTGGTTGCAGATTTGTCGTTTATGTGTTTAGGTCGTGACACTCCGTGGCAGTCCAGACATTTCCTGAGGTAGGCTAAAGCTTTCCATTTGCAGAGCTTGTTATCACATTAAAGGATGGCACAGCTGTTACAGAGCGATGAGACCAGTGATGGAACTCGCTGAAAGAGTATTTAATGATCACCATATCTGCTGATCTAGGCTTTATTCACCCTCACCAAGCTCTTGCATGTTGTGCTGCTGCAAAGGTGTACATGGAGACTCAAAATATCTTCAGGAGAATGCATACATTTTTTGGAAGAATGGGACAGTATCTTTTTTTCACTTAATTTTGTTTTTCCTCCCCCATTTTTCATTTTCACCCATCTATTAATTTTTCTCACTCTTAGGGGCTATGGTAAAGTAAGACTGAACAGAAAGAAAGGCAGAGATAATGGAGGAAAGAAATCCAGAAAGACCAAAAAAAATCTAATTAAAAAAGGAAGAAGACACAAAGAAAATAAAAAAGTCAAGAGAGAAAGAAATTGAAAAAAATGAAGAAAGAAATTGAGAAAGAAAGAAAGAAAGAAAGGTAAGGCCGCTCTGTTTGCATTTCAGTAGTCAGAGTCCACAGTAGGAAAATGATCAGCAGACAAAACTTGGAGTCACTGTAACTGCAGGAGACTGGACAATGGAGAGAGAGGACGACCAATCAGATGTGAGGATTGGACAGTGGGGGCAGGGAAAATGGATGTCAGGTCTGTCAATCAGAGAGACAGACAGACAGACAGGCAGTATCCTGGTCTTACCAGCAGAGGGAGATCTGAGCACATCTGGACAGGCGTGGGGCATGATTTAAAAATATACAAATACACAACACATTTCAGTATGTGGGATAAGTTTTTTAAAATATCTGCTTTTATTCTGAAGGGTAAGGGATTTAAAATGATTAAAAAAAAAATACAAATTCACCCTTTAATTATTGGAAATTAAATATGAATTACTTTAAGTGAAAAGTACAGGTTTTGGCAACAGAATTTAAAAAAATAGAAGTTTTAATCAGCAGCTCAAGTGGGGCACAAAATGTTTTTTTTTTTATGTACAAAATTATGTTAATTGTTTTGTGACTTCTCTTTATTGATTCATTATTTTCATTTTAGTTTTAATAGTTTTAATTTGCTTCAATTTTATGGGACACAAGACATAATGGTTGAGAATCTGTGCCACAGAGCTATGTTTACAAAGACATAACCAGCAATATTCCAAATATATATATTTAGTTTAGGATATGGTTTTTAAAAACACACATATAATGGGCCTTCATTGACTTTATAATGAAGAACTGTGGATAGTTAAAAAAAACTACAAAGTTGAATATCACTGTAATTGCATCCAAGCCCTGGCATTTTAAACACAACACTTTAAAGTTAACACTTGACATAAGTTTGTTACTACTAATATTATTGACTTGCAGTAGCCCTCGTTTTTTCCCAATTTAATAATTCGTAACAGCTGTAAACTGCACAAATCATAAGCATTTGTGCAGTGTCGGTGGTCTTTAAATCCAGTGACCTGTCCTCTATATGGACAGCGCACCAAACTCTGACGTCATATGCAAAGGTGCTTTTGGAACGTGCATGTTATGATGGTGAAACACCCTCTCATGTAATACTACTTAAATATTTCCCTCCACAATGTGGTGGAGTAGAAGTGGAAAGTAACATAAGATAGGAAACTGAGTAAAAGTACTCATTTACAGCTCACAACTATAACTGCTAAAGTTACAGGAGAACTTTAAGAGTAAAGGCTGTGGGTTTACATAGGCTGCTGCAACAAACCAATGAAGACAATTTAAATACTTTTATAACTGTAGTTCATTTCTGAGAAAACAAAACCTGTGAGCATCTGTTAGCTGTGAGTCGACACATGAGTGTCAAGCCACCATGTTGGACAGAAGAATAAACATGAACACTTGAATTAGCTCAACTCTTTAACAGGATCATTTGAATACTGTGAGATGCTCCAGGCGATATATTTTGTTGGAAGTGATAGCATTATGCAACATCTTTCACAAACACCCACACTGCAGCCCTCTCTATGCTATAAAACCATTATTTTAAACATGATGTGGAAAGTATGGGAAAACGTCTTCTTGGAATGGACAAAATATTATGTAGGACAACTACAGAATAAAAAAACTGAATCAGAAAATATTTGTTTCACATATATGGTCTATAATATTTCTATATTTTGTACTGTCTCACTTGTAAAGAACTATCTTTTTTGAGTTCTACTTGTTAAAAACATAAAGAAATATCTGCTAAGTCACCACTAACATTATGGAGCCTAAAATAAATTCACACCCTCCTCTGTGAGAGAAAACGTGGGTGTGCATAAAAAGAGAAAGTGATGAAACAATGTGTCAAAAATAAAGAGTGCAAATTAGACTAAAATTAGAACCCAGAGACTCACTGAACTATAGCAGGTACAAGCAGCATAACATTTTTTAGTTTACAGAAAAAGGACATGGGATAATGATTACCACTTATAGACCAAATACTTCACAAGACACACAATGTACTGCATCATGATATATAAATATTTGGCCTGAGCAGACTTTTATGTTCCTCTGTTAGAGAAAAGTACAGACTTAAAAAGTCTTGTAAAAGAAAATGAAAAGGCACTGTCTTATTCCTACAAATGTTTTGTGTGTAGTTTTGTCTTAGTTTTGGTTGCTGAACATTTCTTACTCTTATGGTTTAGCGCTTTACATCAGATTTAACCGGGCTGCAGAGATTTGCTCACATTCAGCCTTAAGAGCATGTTAATAATGAGGTCTGGCTCATGTTCCAGTTCACTCTGAAGGTGTTGGATGTTGCTGAGGTTAGAACTTGCAGGTCAGTCAAGTTCCTCCACAACAAATAAGAAACCACTTCCTTATGGAGCTGACTTTGTGTACGGCAGCATTGTCATGTAGAAACAGGGAAGGGCAAAACCTAAACTGTTGCCACAAAGATAATCTGGAGTACTATAAAGGTACGGTGTGCATTTGAGTGTGTGAATGAGCCTTACGTAGTTTTTCAAGGATCTCCTCATCGGACATCTTCTTTTTCCTGGTTTTGTCCTGAGGGCGGGGCACAGAAGGCCCTGGGGCGGGGCTTGCACTGGGAGGGCTGCTGGGAGCTCCCTCTGCAGGAGGGGCGGGAGTGACAGCGGCAGCAGCGGCTGTTGGTGGGGAGATGGGAGATGTCGCAGCATCTTTGGTCGGCGGAGTGGGCAAGGGCTCTATCACTGAGCGAGTGTATATCTGAAAGAATAAATTAAAATATAAAACAGTGTTGAAAGATCAAAAATCTGAGAAAATACTAAAATTATCATTAAATAATCCATGCTGTTGTTTAGTTAGCAAACTTAGGCACAGCAAAACTAAAAAAACACACCAGTGTTTGATGATCTGTGCATCAGAATAATTAAGAATTATTAAATATTTCATGGAAAACTGAAATTCAAACCATATGAACACTTAGTCATAAAAAAATGCTCAATGTTCAAATGTTGATTAAGTAAAACTTAGTGTCGTAACTGAGCTGTAAAGTGTCCCACGCTGCTCTCAGACTGTTAGGATGAAAAGACAAAAGCAGCAAACAGTATGTGTGTGTGCATGTGCGTGTGGATGTGATGGTGGGTGCTCCAGTCAGGTGCACTAGATTCGTCACTGTGGCAACGGCGGTGGCTCCATGGAAGCAGCCTCTTAACCGCCAACCTGTCTGACAGAGGAGCAACAATGTATGTGTGTGTGTGTGTGTAATTCTGACTTGACCTAGCGGAGAACAGAAACATTCTTTGAAAACTTATTTTAACAGAAACGCCCCTCTGCTTCCCCTGTGACTGACACACACACACACACACACACACACACACACACACACACACACACACACACACACAGCATTGTGTAGTTCAGTATAAATCAGTTCTGTGAGTAATTTACTGATGCCCCGCTAACAGTCGTTCATTAAATGTCTCACACACATTAATCTCTTTATGGACCTGTCACCTGCCTAACTTCATTTCTCTAACTAGAAAAGTGAAAACATCTAGAGGTTCTTAAGTGGTGGGACACGTCCCAAAAGTGGGTCACAGGTCCATTGTGAATGGACCACAAGTGACTGGTGAACGTGTTGAGTTTGTAGAAAGCACTTTATTTTGAAATACAGTGAATTTCTGGCTCAGAGCTTTTATTTTGAAGTGCCGTTTCCTTACAGACAGTAACTTACAGACAGCTACTTGACAGGGTCAGCAAACTACCTTGACAACATGACCAAACGCAAGTATGACGCTGGACCTTGAACTAATGACCAAGGAGAAATCTTGACCCTGTGGCTGGACCAGTTGGGAACCACTGCTGTAGAAAATACAAGTGGTGCAACTGTGCATGGTGGAATTGTCCCTCCCAGCTCCCTTACAGTCAAGAGAAAAGCTAACGGTCAGTGAAGCTAACAAAACTGTGATTTTTCATCTCATACTGTGCCTAATTTATAACATATTGGGTATGGAATTATCTGCAGATGCTCTGGTTAAAAATGAGACCAAACATTTCTGTGGTGTCAGTTTTTGAGCTACAACGAAGACTGTTGGCCTGCAACAGTCAAGGTAAGGCTTGTTGTTTTAAACCGAGAGGAAATGCCTTTCACTGTGTGACTTCGCTACGTGACTTTGTTGATAACTAGCAGCCCCCAATTGCTGTTTAAAGTGTTTTAAAGTGTTGCAAGTTTTTTTTTTAAACAATTTTAAGTAATTTTTCAAGAGAATGGACTTTAAACAAAAAATGTTCGTTGTCATTAAAATGACACAAAGCCTAAAATAAGAGAGTGTGTTAACAGGTGTCTCAGCCTTGTACTAAGCAGCGGTAGTGTGTCTGTCTGTGTGTGTGTGTGTGTGTGTGTGTGTGTGTGTGTGAGCTTGTATGACTATCATTGTGAGGGTATTTCAGCTCTGTGAGGCCTGCTTGAAGGTTAAAACTTGGTGTCAAGGTTTAGGGTTAGGTACTTAGTTGCGGTGGTTAAGGGGTTAGGAGATGCATGATATCAGTGAGGGTCCTGACAAGTAAAGAAAGAGTGTGTGTGCATCCTTACTGATTTGGTGTGTTCTGGTCGGGGAGCGATCACCGGTGGGGGCTCAGCCTCGTCTTCGTCGTCGTCCTCAGATACGGTTGCTATGGCGGGCGTCTCTGACACGGCCTTGGAGCTCTGCGTGATGTCACAGGGGGAGAGAGGGCGGAGCCTCAGTGACATCATCGTCACATGAGTCAACAGCGATACCAGACCCATCATTGCAACCTACTGTTACTGTCTCTTCTTCTACTACTTCATGGTGCAGAGAAGTCCTCCAGCGCGTCTTCACCTCTTCTTCTCTGCTTGTTTTTTTCCCCTGACTTTAACTTCCTGTCTTTCCTGCTTCCCTCTCTCTGTCTTTCCACCCTTTTTCCTCGCCCTCCTCTCGTCATCACTGTTGATGTCTGATAGCTCTCATCATGTCTGGCTCCCGATGCCACTAGTCACACATTCTTCCCTCCATCCCTCTCTTCCTGTCCTCTGCTCTGCTCTGTCCCTCTCTGATAGTCTGATGCTCGGCTGGTGGCCAAGCTGCAGACACAGGGAAACGGTGAAAGGAGGAAAAGATGCTGAATCACAATGCAGAGAGGGAGAGAGAGAGGAGGAGGAGGAGCAACCTCTAGGTGTGGCATCATCATCATCACTTCCACCTCCCTCCTTCTGTTTATTCTCACCTTCATAGTTTTGTTTAAAGGCACCTTCCAGAAATTTTTACTGCGGCAAAGACTAGGCTTCCTCATTTATTTGAACAAGGACCATTGAGTTTGGAGCTGTGTGTGTGTGTGCATGTGTGTGTGTGGTCCTGTATTGGAAATGCAACTAGCCAATTTAAAAGAGTGCACTTGTGCATACTAGGTACAATACCTGTGTCATTTTAAACTAGAAAGCCCACCAGAGGATGCACTATTATCAGAAACTTCATGCTTTTAATGTGGACAACACTTTTATGAAAATGTTTTATTCTTTTTCTTTTAGAATCTGTTTTAACGTTTTCATTTATCAGCTGGTATGGGTCAGTCACCCTTAAAACAAAAGCCGGCTTCATAACATAGTTAAAGTGTGCGGCAAAGTTGCCAGCCTAACATTAAATGATTTGACGACCTTGCACCAGGCAGGGATCTTAAAGAAGGCCCAGTCAGTCCTGGCTGATCCCAGCCACCCTCTGCACGGAGAGTCCAGGTTGCTCCGTCTGGCCGCAGGTACAGCCAAGTTACCTGCAGGACCAACAGGCTAAGGAACTCTTTTGTTCGACTGCCATTGGCCTCCTAAATAAGGCACTTTAACCTTGAATGTTGTTGTACTTCTGCCTCTATTATATGTGTTTTGTTTTATGTGTGTGAGACTGCTGGCTGTATAGCTAATTGCCCCTCAGGGAATAATTAAGTTTTCTTTGACCTTTTCTTTGACCTAGAACATACTGTATAAGCACATATTAGGATTCTCTACTATCTACATGGGGAAAAATAACACTTCCATACTTTTACTTACACAAGGTTTTGAATGCAGGGCTTTTACTTGTAATGGGGTATTTTCCCATTGTGGGATTCGTACTTTTACTGCAGTACAGGATCTGAATGCTTCTTCCAACACTGCTTGTTATACAAAAAAGTTTTGGTTTTGCTCACATTTTCATGGGTTAAAGTAACAACACAGTCCAGCATAATCCATAATCCAGCCACCTGACAGATGCAGCATATCAATATGCTGATGAAACAGCATCATTACTACACAGGTGTGCCTTGGGATGGTCACAATAAAAGGACACTCTATATTGTGCAGTTCTGCAGCTCTTATAGTGACCTTTTATTGTGACCACCCCAAGGCACATCTGTGTAGTAATGATGCTGTTTAATCAGCATCTTGATATGCCACACCTGTCAGGAGAATGGAATATGGATAACGTTGGCAATCAGCTCACTAACAGGCTTTAAACAAATTTGTGAACACAACTTGAGAAACTGTGCCTTGTGTGTGCAGAGAAAAAGTACCAGATGTTTTTCTTTAACTGAAGAAAAATGGGAGCAAAAACAAAATAGTTGAGTTTATATTTTGCTTAATGTAAAACACCCAGATAAATAAAGAGGGAACTTAGAGGTCAGATAGAAGCAACACCAGCATCAAACTTAAACACCACAAATACAAAACAGTTCCAGAAAAAACACAATCTGCACCTCAACAAGATGTCTTCAACCTCACCCAATTCTTTTTACACTCTACTCTCTTCCAAATGTATTCTCATCTCACTCCATCAGTTCCTCTCCCTCCTATCTGGTCTGTCTTGTCAAACGGTAGATTAAACCTCATCTCCTCCACTCCTTTTAATCTTCTCATCGTCTCACCCTGTAGCAGCTCTCCCTCCTTCCTCTGCTAATCCTTTCATTGCTTGTCACCCTGACAGACGAGATCCAGGTTCCAATTCCATTCCAGATAGTCTCCTCTCAAATTTACCCTCAACCCTGTTAACCCCCAAACTTTAGCCTGTAGGTGTCTTCTGAAATAAAATCAGCCATGTCTTTATGAAGATGTTGGATGGTAAAAACTGATGTTTGTAATCTGGAGTGCTCTGTGAAGCCTCACTGGACTCCAGACATGATTTACTATTCATTTTTGACAAAAGATTTATGTTAGCATCTCATTTAGTTTTAATCTTCTGATAATAATGTATATTAGTTTTAATACCACTTTAATAATTTAATTATTGACACTTTACAGTTGATTTAGTTAAAGAAAACTATAGATAATTTAGTTCAAGGCAGTTTTATGATGTTTAATTCTTAATTATGCATTTTTACATTTTCATTGGCTGGACTTTTCATGCTTGTGTCCTTTAACGCTGAGGTAAGGAGTTTAATTATGGCATCACTGTGCAAACTCCCATATTAAATTTTGAGGATACGGTAATTCAAGTGGACTGAGAGAAAACTAGACTCCCTGGCTGTGTTTTTGAGCTTTAGTAAATCTAGCCCCTGACGGTAGACTTTAGCCAATGACAAGTTGTTTTAGAGAGGGCACTCCTATTGGCTGTTATACAAATGCAAATCCATGTGCACATCCCTTCAGTGAAAGCCTGATTATGTGGCGGAAAGTTCTGCAGAGAAAGTTGCTATTCCAGCATTGTCTACACTGCAGAGCAACCTAATAAAGGAAGACAGACTTCTAAAAAGGAGAGTCAGAAAAAAAACAAACAAAACACGTATCAAGTGTTTCAAATATGGAGAGAAAATGTTGCCAATAGTTTAACCTTCTGCTACTCGGAGCTTTAGGCCCACGGCTGCAGCTGAATGTCCATGTTTATGTAGTTAATGTTAGCTAGAGCCTGGAATCACATTGTTTCCTCTGTCTCACTCTCCACTGCAACAAACCACCTCACAAGGAGGAGAGAAAAAACAACAGACAAGCGGACCCCTCAAAATTTAGCCACTTACTCACCAGGGCAACATGGGGGTAGACCGGAGGGTGGGCACAATATTTCTACAGTAACACGGTTGGATCCAAACAATGTTACTAGCGGGAATCGACTAATGAGCGATGCCGTTAGCTGCTCCCACCTGACCCAGTTGGTGTGCAGCACAGAAAACTGAAGAGTAGCATAATTAACCTACAGACCAACATGTAAAACTGGCCAAAAATATTCTCATCCCTAGTTCACATATATGCCATCTCAGTTATAAGCCTCATTTCTACCAAGCAGTCCGATTCAGTTCAGTTCAGTTTAGTTAACATTAAAATGGTTCTTTTTGTGCGTGCCGACTGCCGGCAGCTACCAGCAACTTTTAAGTTGGAATATTTTCTGGTATGTTATTCAATGCATGTCTTGATGGCATGAATCTATCAACACACCTTAAATGTAAAGGTGACAACTTTGACCATTACATTTGTTTTTATTGTTTTTATTGTCTCTCTTAGATGATTTACACTTTAACAATGATTGGATCTTCAAGACTGTCACTGAACTATTTTTTTTTTTTTTCCATGTGCAGCCCCTTTCAGTGGATGATAAACGAGTTGTAGACATTCCTCTGCATCACCAGTGAAGGGGAAGTGCAGAGAAAGCTGAGTGGAGCAGTGAGTAACAACAACCCTGCTTGCATTCAAAAGTACTGTCCGAAGTGAAAACCTTAAACAGATCTACAGTCTAGGTCAGGGGTCGGCAGCCTTTTTGATATGATATGTTTTAATTGTCCTGTTAATCAGAGTGCCAAATCAATATGATATCAATCTCTCACTCCTTCAAAATGCTCCAAAATCTCTGGCTATGTCCTCGCCTTTGTTGTTTGAGGCATTGGTTTAAGCAGCAGAGCTCCTGTCTTACATTCAAATCACCACCAAACATGGCATGTCATTCACATCCACGCTCTCATCAAGTGCAATGCGCAGTGTGTGTGTGTGTCCTTAAGTCGTTGGTTTCTGCGGCTCTATGATGCTGTGCAAAACTCTTCATGAGTTCCTTATTTTCCTAACCAGCAGTTTGTAGAGTTCTAGTTGGGGGGTGGATAACTGTTTAGTCTAACCTATCAGAGCTGATCAGATCAGATCGATGGATAAGAGGAGCAGGTGTTTGTAAATGAAAGCAAACTTTTTAGACTGCAATCAACTGTTACATTTCACACATGCACATGTACAATGAATAACTGAGCGGTAGGCTTTATATATTCCAACAGCACTTCTCATGAAAGATCCAGCTCCAAAAAAAGAAAATCAATACATGGCTGTAGATGCTGTTATCATGATGGGCTGAAACAAATGAATAATATAATAATATAATAAAGGTACTACATCTAAAGTTGTTTGGTGAAAACGTGGCTATATATACTGCTGTATGAGGGACACAGGACAGTTGTGACTGTTGACAGAAGTTGTCTTACCGTTGTGGCAGAGGAGCTGAAGGCATCTACATTTTTATCTGCAGGGAAACACAATAAAAATGATAAGAAAAAACAATAAGTAGGAAGACTAAGACATGCGTTTGTGTTTGTGGGTGTGCGCATCACATCGTGTGTAGTGCTAGTGTGTACCTGTAAAACTCATGTATTTCTGGCTGTTGGCCGTTTCTTTTGAGTCGTAGAACTTTAAAACATCGAGGACAGCCTGAGGGTTCTTCTTCTGCTCCAGTTTGGTGATGTTGGACGTCTGCAGGAGCCGGGCCCACTGCTCCGGCATACCCTACACACACACACACACACACACACACACACACACACAGTTTTACTTATTTTTTATTCCGTGGGCACTTTGTATTTTTTTCATTGATGAGCCGTGTTACAAGTTTTCAAGTTGAAACAGTGAGTTTCAGACAATACAACAAAATATTGCAGTAAGGAAGACACACACACACACACACACACACACACACACACACACACAGGCTTCCTATGGCGTCCTAATGAGGCAGTCTTGTCATATTTGTACTTCAGTCACATAACTGGGTCACATCTCCATGTTTTCCAGCTCTCTCTTTCTCGTCTGTCTGGGTCAGTCCATCACTCTCACTCCTCTACTTCCCGCTCCATCACTCCATCCCTCCACTCTATTCAGGTCTCATCTTTCCTTAATGTTACGCCATCAATTCATCCCTCCATCTACCGTCTCTGTGCACTGCTCTACCGTTGTTTACCTGCTGAATTATATCTTGGCTGTGTTGATTTGAGTAAATACAAATGATTATGTAACAAATGTTTATGTGCATATACAGTAGATGTGTGTATGAGTGAGAAGAAGAAACTATGCCCTCCATTACAGAGAAGGAAGGGTAGCACGCACGCACACACGCACGGGCACACACACACTGACACACATGGTTTAACTCCCAGCTAAAAGAGCTTGGACAGGCGGATCAAGTGAGTCAGCTAGACAAGGAGTCTTTGTCTAATGTGATTATTTAAAAAGGTTCATTTGCCAAGTGTGTGTGTACCAAACACACAGACACACACATTTATACACTCACTCGCACGCAACAATGAACATGGGTCCTTTGGTAAGCAATTAAAAAGTGATGTAAACACACCACATGCACAAATGCACACCACAGACGCACACTGCGGTTGCATTCGGTAAATCCAGAGTGTGACTACACAAAAGGGGAACAACCACACAACACCACACAAACACTTACAGTAAACTCCCCAGTAACAGCATCAAAGCCGACATGGATGGTGTGTTCAAAATCAGATGGCAGAGAAATCTCTGGACGCTCCTTCTTCTTATAGGCTAAAGGAAAAACAAAACACAGATAAAGTAATTGTCTCAGGAAAGCAAACTCAAGCAAACTCATAAACATGATGTGGTGTTTTTTACAAGCCAGATTATAATAGTTAGATTGATATAACTCAAAATCAACATTAAATATTATAAAATGATACATTTCCCTTTTGAATAAAGTTCAAGACTGAAAAAACATATACAAATAAAAATTTGAGATTCATAACTTCTAAAACAGTAGCTAAGATGCTAGTTGTAACAATTCAATAATTAACAGATAATCCTAAATGAAACATCGTTTTAAAAAAACGCCCTTAAAGAGGAGGCAAAAAGAGGTCCAAGTTTAGTCCATTATTCATGGAAGGGTATTGAATCTAGAGAGAAATAAGGGAGAATGACAGAGAAACAAGACAGAAAATTAGGAAATAGAAAGGATCCAAAGGAAGATGAAAATGAAAATGAAAAGAAAATACAGGAAGAGTGGGGACAAAGAAAGACAATCTGCAAGACATACGACAAAAGAGACACCATATGTTTGAAACGATGCAAGGTGTGGAAAAACTTGGAAAGAGGGGGTCTGAGGATGCTTCCCCAGAAAAAAGTAATTTAAAAACACAGTTCCTGCATTCCTACACCACCTGCACAAGCCTACATTAGTTACATTGTGGGTGTAGAAAACAGCACAATAATTGGTTGGACCCTGTATGAGAAAATAAGACAGTAACCATAAAAATCAGGGGTCAGACTTTACCACTGGGCCCCCAGCTAAAAGGGCCCAAACATTTTTTGATCTTTTATGTTTCGAAATTAAAAATATTGAATTATTTTACTATTCTAACACATTGTACCCCAAAATACGTTACAAAAGGCCCCCAAAGCATCCTTAAAAAAAAGCAACTGTATACTTGTACTTCAGAGGAAAACATTGTACCTGACAGACAAATGTTACTAGTTATGTGAAGATTCAGATTCTTACAAAAAATACATACTCATTAAAATACAATTCATTAATATTAACTACCCAGCATTATATGAGAATTAAAAGCTCCACGCTGAACAGACTTAAAGTATATTTGAATACATTGTGCTAAAAATACCTCACAGTCTTGAATGCAGGACTGTGACTTTAACTTTTGCTATGTGCTATTAATAGTTTTACTTGAGAAAAAAGGTTGTGATGAGCTACTCTTCTATTGCTACCAATAACCTACCAATATTCCCAGTTAGACAATGAAAATAATGCATGTCTGGGGCCCAAGGCCCCTAAATCACTAAATCAGCCCCTGATAATAATTATGAAAGCACAGTGCAGAGCACCTGGATGTAAGGAGAGATGCGAAGCGATGCATTCTCGTAATTATAAAGAATTACATCTAAAGTCTGACTAAACGTGAAAATAAAACAAAGCACACTGTAGAAGTCTAAATAAGTCACTTTCCACCACTGAACATTGGACTATTTGTTAATTGTGGTAAGGACCGTGCGCCATAGACAGTGCGCACTCATTGTGTTGTTCTGACCAATGATTACCAGGTCAGTTTGCAACGACACAGTTTCATACCATCACCTGGCTGTTGAATTTTATCTCTCATATTCCTTGCTTTCTTTTGTGGTACATAATGCCAGTACATTTAGTAGAATGAATGCAGCCTCCACCAGACCATGCGTCAATCGCAGACAGAAATCCCTCTGAGATGACTAACAACGATACAGAAGGAGTACAATAAGTTTGTTTGTTTCCTCGAGAAACATACAGGAGATTGTTTCAGTAAAAAAAAAAGTCCCTGAGAAAATATTTTAATTCATTTGAAGTGGGACTGTATGAGGTACTATCCACAGTCATAGTAGATGTATGTCAGCATGCTCCCAGTTTGAGAAGCAGGCAAGAGTACCACCAGAGAAGCTAAGCAATGTACACCTGTGTTAGGGGGCAGCAGCAAAATGTATTTAAGAGACTTATAAAAAATCTATTTCAGTTTAAGTGTATACTACATTTAGAATATTTTCACCGCTTACATTGACGCAGCCAGCCCGTTCCGACAGGTAACTGAAGCTGTTACCTACGGTCTCTTCAAAGCCAGACCTCTTTTGACTAAAACAGGAATTTCACCTCGAAGAACGTGGGAGTTACTGGTCTACTGTTGCTGTTGCCTGTTTGTTATTGTATGACTTTGGTGAATCTGAACTAACCCATTAAAACACCTAAGTCACACATAACATAACGCAAACAAATTAATTGATCGAGTCAGTGGTGGTCACAGCAGGCTGGTGACGGAAACACAGTGTGTGTGGATTCTGTTGTGATTGGTGCTGGTGTCTGGTCATTTGTTGACATTAGCAGCCCCATTTCTAGGCCAACATTACCTGGTGGTGCACAAGAGGGGCAAGATGCCCATAAATGACAGTGACACATGCCACATAAATTTCTCATAAAATTCAGCCCAAGTACTCAACACAAGAGAAATCAGTCCACCAAGGGAAAGTCTCAGTTTTTAAGTTACACTGCAACCTGTTCACCTTGGCAATAAAAAATGAGGATAATGTCACATTCATGTGATCTTGGTACTCACTCTTATCACCTCCTCCCGTCAGGATGAATCGGATTGAGCGGTCTTTCTTCTTCTTGTCCTCCGGGTTTGGCGGGAGGGGCTTGGAGCCGTGGTTGAGGGGGGCGGGGTCCTTGTTGCAGGAGCCAATCATGGTGCTGGTGTTCCTCATTGGCGGAGCTGGTGGCTTGTCCTCGACCTCCCCATTATCAGACATCTTCAGCTAGGCTGCAGCCGACCGCTCCTGTACAAGAAAAAAAAACACACTACTTACAAAGGAGGCAATTTGAGCAGCGAGAAAATCATCAACAAATCACAGGTAAGCATTCAAATGACATGGCAGTTAAAATAATGATCTCCAGTACGGATATTAGGGCTGCTGGTAACAATATTTCACAGTATTAAGTATTTTCTCCATCATGGCAATAAAACAAACCCAAAGTAGTTACTTCAAATGACTTTGAGATTATTTTGTGTCACCAACTGTAAAAAAAAAAAAAAACCCACAACGCTCAATATGCAATAATAGAAAATAGAAGAAAGCTGAATATAGCGAGGTGAAACACCAAACAAGAGTAAATTTGTGGTTGGTGTTCACTTTTACTTTTGCTGGCGACCGTGTGTACAATCCTGTGTAGAATACCTTTAGTGATGTTGATTTGGTCTGCAATAAAAATATTAAAAGGACAAAAATAAAGGACAAAATCCATTTTTTCTATCAAAAACTATAGTTCAAGTTGAATAAATAATAAAGACAGATGGAGAGACAGAAAGAAAGAAAGAAAGAAAAAAAGAAAGAAAGAAAGAAAAAAGAAAGAAAGAAAGAAAAAAAGAAAGAAAGGAAGGGAAAAAAAAAAGGTTTCCATTTGCTCACTGAGTGGTCTGTTTGATCACAAACATTACGCTCACTAAACCATGACGTGTGTGTGTGTGTGTGTGTGTGTGTATGTGTGTGTGTGTCATCTCTTGACCAGGCAGGAAGTTGCTATTTTCCTTCTCACAGCATTTAGTCATAAGTCAATAGACACACACACACACACCCACACACACACACACACTTTGATGAGTAAATACAACCTGCACACGCAGCCGAGAGGCAAAGAGGGACATTTTAATGACAGGTTTCGCACAACAACCTCACATAAAAATACACACAATCTGCAAGCTAACCTGCTAAAAGACCCACAAGGAATGAGGAGAGTCTATCTGGGTATCTGGGTCAGAGCTACACACAGATACACACACAGACGCAGACACAGACACACAGACACACACATACTCTCAGGGTGTTGATGATTCATCAATGACCTATTGATCCCATAAAGAATTTGATTAATCAAGAATATTTCATCTGACAGTCTCAGTTCCCTGCAGGTGTTTTCAGCAGCTGCAGTCTCATTATAGAAATACTGAAGTCTGCTTGGTGTTGTAATGTTTGTTCATTATATCGTGTTCATCAACAAAGTCAACTGAAAAATTAAAATAAAGTAAAAATAATTCAAGAGTTAAAAGCAGACACTGGAAGCAACTAAATGTTACGTTTCTTAAATATCTTTGAGATGTAAAAAGTTAAGGCGTCTTCAACTATGACAGGTAACCAGCTCCACTTCATCACTCGTCTGTCCTCGAGTGTCCTCTTCCTGTAAAATCACAGTATTTGTGAAATATGTTGCTTTGCCATGAACGTCACAGATCAAATCTCTCTGACTGTTCACACCAAAGCAAACTGTTTTTGAAAGAAGCACTTCAGTAATTTGATTTATTACACTTTTACAAAGGTGAAAGACACATTAAAAAGTGAAGATCTGTGACTGATGGGGGTTTCAGACCTTTGTTGTTAACCTGGTTGATTCAGACTCAGCAAACAAACTTAAGGTTTGAAAACAGCCTGAGATATGCTGACATTTGGGGCCAACTGTGAGTCAAGCTCCATAAAACATAACAGCATCTGTCATCGGGCTTCCCAAGCGAGGTAACCTCTGACAACGCCATCAGGGTTATTTTCTCAGAATTGATGAAGCTCCTCTAGAGCTACAGAAGACATCATACAACTGTTTGAGTGCCGCTCAACATGATCTTTATTTTAAAAGAAGTGCCCCTTTAATATTTTAGATAAACTTTTTAACAGCGCAGAGCAAAAGACCTAAAAGATCAATAAAAGAACTTATAAAAAGCTCATCTCTGTGAGTTCAATCACCAACCAGCAAAATTCAAATGACCAAACTCAGTTCTTACTGTGTGTCTTTTCACAGACTGAAGGTTTTCGCACACAACTTCAGAAAAGTGTGAACAGTTTACAGCATCGATGGTACAACCTCCCACCGAGCCAAACTCTGATCAGCAGCTGTTCTGTTTGCAGGGGTGTGATAGCATCACACACACACACGCTTTCATTCCACAGGAGGGTGGAAAATTGCAAACTGCAGTTCAAAGAAAAGAGTTACTGAATGTGTACTAAACATAATGAGCAAAGAAGAGCATCAACATTTAAATATCAACTGTAAATCAGTTCCAACATTTTACTGACAGATTTATTACAGGCTGAAGGGTTTGGCTTCTCACTGCAGTTATAGGTAGAGAAATGAACTGTACTGTACAATAAAATTACAATAAACAAGATCAGACTGAAAAATCTAATAAAAATGATTCAAGCAGACCAGAAAAATGAGTAGAAAAACAAAAACGAAAATATTTTAAGGTAGTTTTATCAGAAGCAAAGCTGTTTAAGACAAAGACAGGGAAAGTTCACCTTAGAGATTCACCCTACAAAAAGCTGCTAATTTCTCCATCTCTTACCTTAGCAGAGGCATACAAACATGTTTACAGCTTCAGGTTGATCCACAACAGAAAAGAAAAAAAAAGTGAAAAAGCTGGAGCCACTGCAAACCAGAGAAACTGAGAGTGAGACACTCCGTCTCCCTTTTGAACAGCTCTGCCTCCCATAGACACTGATGTCACGACATGATGTCACAAGGTGAGTCACAAGAGGAAGTGGGAAATACAGCCGACAGCCGACACTCAAACACACACACACACACACACACACACACACACACACTGCCACACTAACGTAAAGAGGTGGCGTGTTTACAGCCATCACACATACAAACAATCACGATTTAAAGGGAAGTGATAACTCCTTTGTTGTCTGTGGATATAAAGCACGTACATGTCACACACAAACACAAGTATTTGTCTACACACACACACACACACACACACACACACACTCACACACACACAAATAGCTTCTTTAAAGACAGCCTGACAGTAACATTACAAATATTTGTCAATCTTAAAAACAGACACAGTCATACACATGTGCGCGCACACACACACACACACACACACACACACACACACACACACACACACACACACACACACACACACACACAGAAACAGTGACATATGTGCGTCCTCTGGTTCCCTTGTAAATCACATTTTCTAAACCAATAATATTTTAAATCAGCTAACTTACTACTTTATTCTTGTGACTTCTATCTTTCATTTGCCCCAATAGTTTGAACGCTGCGATGAGAAATGTAGCAGTTTAGCATCGATGAGTAAGAAAATAATCAGGAGAAGGGCAGTGCTTCAATGCCCATTCAATGGGAATGAAAGCCAAAAGAACACGTTTTGCATGAGCACTTTGATCCCATATTTTACAACATTAATGCATTACAAAATTATTAGCATATTTGTGTAACTTTTTACATAAGTATGCCATGAATGCTAATTGCTAAGTATTATATAGGATAGGTATAATCCAGCTCTACACTGGAAATGTGCTCAGTTGGATTTGAACTGAACTGAATATAGGCTACTGGTGCTCAGTAGTTACATTTCAGAACCTGTTGTTTTATATGCCATGTGTGCACGCACTTGCGTGCATGCAGTTGTAATGTGAAAGAAGAAACACTATTAGGTTTTATCTAACTTTCATTACGCAGTATCTACGCTGTTACTGACCTCACCTTACGTCATTGCACGGAAACTGACTCACAGCCTAAAAATCACCTTTAAACCTTAAAATAGCCCCCTTAAAACCTGCCTGACTGCAACACTACAAATCTTTGTCAATCTTTAACACACACACACACACACACACACACACACACACACACACACACACACACACACACACAGCAGATGTCTCATATTTCAGACACTGCTGTCAGTTTCAGCAGAGCCCTGTTATCAAACAAACCCACACACTGTCTGCTACATGACACACACACACACACACACACACACACACACACACACACACACACACACACACACACACATTGATCTTCTAAAAATGATCACCACAGTATGACTAAAGTGAGTTTCAGCACAGTTGAAGGGTTTTCCCAACCACACAGAGACTAGAGTCATCTTCTCCCCAAGAATGTGTCATTGAGCGAGGCACTAAACCCTCCACCTGCCTCCCTGACCTTTGACCCTTCATCACGGACAGCTGTAGTATTGCACATGTGGTCAGATCAAGGATGAAGCATCAGACTGTGTGATTGTAAGTACAAGTTGTGTACATGCTGTGGGGGGCTTGAGATGCACCAATAAATACAAGCTTACTGCAGATCAGTCTGTTTGGCACACTTTATACTTCACAACACTTTTCTACCACAAAACACACCTGGAGAATGGATGAAACATGTAAATCAAGGTGAGTTAGATTAAATATGCATGGTTAGTGGTAACACTGTAGCATGACTCACAAACTCAGCACAATGTGGTTTTGTTGTCAATGGAACAAGGTGTCTTTGATTATTTGAAGAGTTACAAAAAAAAGCAACCATTTTCACAATGTTCACTTGCTCCCAGTTTTCATCTCTTCCTCTTCGCTTCTTTTCCTCTCCTCCTTCTTGTCATCACACTCCTCTTCCTTCTGTTACCACACATGATTCTCCATCTCTCCCAATACACCTCCAACTCTTGCCCTGCACCCCTGCGTTTAACTTTCACATTTTGCTTCATCTATCCCTCCCTGTCCAGCTGCTGTAAGTCAGAACTGTGTTCCTCTTTCCCATGTTTTCATTTTCTCACCTCCAATACTTGACCCTTCCTCTCCCCCTCACTCCTCCTCTTCTCTGCTCTACATCACAGTGAATCATGTCTGATCGGTTTCTCTGACCCACATTATTCTGAATGTTCAGCCAGAGAAACTGAGACTCTCCGCAGCTCTGAATCTATTTATTATTTAATCGAATGACTGAATCTGAACATCTGACATTATCATCATATCATATAAAATGGCAAAAATGTTTTTTTATCCAACAAACATGCAGCAACATTATCACCCCATCGTCATCTTTGTGTTGACCTGATGAATGTTAGTCCAATATAGAGACTCTTACAGCTGTTTTTGGTCTCTCTACCAGATCCTGAGGGAAATATCTGTCCCTTTGGCCGCTAAATGTTCCACCATGTTCACCAGGTAATCTCTAGCTGCGACTGTTTTCTGCTGAGCAAGTAGTGCACAGTGGGTTTATCAGATGTGTACGTCTGGATAATTTCAATACAGCCCTGATCCCAATACAAGTCTTTTAATAATGGGAACAGAGTCCGATCTGATTACTTACATTAACCTTAATGTTGACTGGATACCTGACACACTGAAATAACAGCTGTAGCTACTAAATCTCACGAGCTACATGATCCAGTTACTGAAGAATCTGGTTGAAAACTGTGAAAATATATGAAAAATTGACTTTTTAAAGACACATGGTGCTCACAGGACAGCCACACTACAAACATATGATGATCTTGTAGAATATAATGCGTGACTGTAGATTAAACTAACCAACAGTTTATAAAGGAGTTAAAATGAGCACAACCTTAATCATCTACAGCATCCATAATGATCCATAATTGAAAAACAGATGAATTTACTTGCATACCGTCTGGCTTTTGTCCATGTCCTTTCTTCCTTTAACATTCCTCCATACCCCAGCCTTTGAACGAGGGGGTGCCAGTCAGATTGTATCCATCTGTGGTTGCTGAGGCTTATCCATTGTGGGATATGGGATATATACATGCCGTCATAGGGTCCAGTGTTTGCATAATGTAAAATTTCCCAGAAAACAGAATGCAATTTGCGTTCTGTTTAATAATACATGGTTCGCAGCCTTTTTATTTTAAAAAGCTAACATGAGGGGGAGGCAGAGTGTTGTGGGAGACAGTGGCAGGCTCCACTGTGGCACAGTGTGTTGTTATTTACGTTATGCCAACAGCCGAGCTGTGAGCAGCCACTCTTTCCATTAGCTCTGTTGAAAGCCAAGACACTGAGTGGGCCAGATGTAGGATTTTTAAGGTGAAACAGACTGAGGATAGAGTTATTTTCTTCACCACAGAGGTGTTTGAAGTTGGTTAATGCTGCAGCACAGTGCTGGTTAGCTGGTTTACATGCTGATGACTGCTCCTCTCACCAACATTAGTCTCTGGGTGATGGTGTAGAGAGCATTCACAGTATACTATATCATTCAGACATTCAATTAAAATAAGCTTGCAACTGCTACCTTTTTGGAGATTAATTAGTATGTGCCACACTGTAGGCTGTGCGAGTGCTGCACTGACTACGCAGTTGAGTTCTGCCTTTCTCATTTGGTCAACATTATGTTGTTAATAAACATTTAGATAATCGATTATTGACATTTGTGAAGCAATGCCAAATCTTCCATGTCCGCGTCATGATGCATCTATGCATCGATTTTTTCTAAAATATGTTTCTAAAGACGTTTGAGAGGAAAATAGGCAACAGCAGGAACAGAATCTTGATTCATATTTGATAAGCACTGCCTAATTCCACAGTCTGGCTGCTGTTAAGAGCAATGACTGATATGTTTGACATCTGATTGGTTGTTTTCTTTTATGTGCAGTAAATCCATTAGAAGCACTACAAGGCAATAGAGTAGGCAGAGGAATGTGATTGTTTTTCACAGATTATCTGTCTCATCTACTGCTGCGTGAATATAAAGACAGTTTCAACAAATATGAAAAAAATTAGTTTTTTATAAAAGTTACAAACTACAGCTTTAAAGAAAGGATCTGAATATGTCTTCCATTGTTGGCCATGTGTCATATGAATGTTTCTGAAGGCACAAGAAGCCTTCAGTGAATCAATAGTCACTACAAAGAAGCATACACACACACACACACACACACACACACACACACACACACACACACACACACACAACTTTGTCTAATAACTGATCTGAGAAAATCGACCTCCCGTCATGATTCATATCAATACACAGATTAAATAAAACTCATTTAACTGCACTCTCACCTCTGTCACTCTCTCCTTCTCTGTGTAATCAATCTACCTCACTTGCCTGCTATCTCCATCTCTCTCTATTTTACTTTACACTGAACAGACACACAAAATCAGAGGCAGAGAGTGTAGGTCCATGTCTATGTACAGAGACTTATTATGCAAAGACACACTCACACACACACACACACACACACACACACACACACACACACACACACACACACACACACACACACACACACACGCCAATAGACAGTTACCATTAAATGTCAGCACTTCCTGGAAACGCCATGTCAGCCTCTGCAACCGCTTTTACTGGAAGAAGACTTAATACGCACACACACACACACACACACACACACACACACACACACTTACATGCACAGAAACATCCATGCATACATTAACCCCCTCTGACATGCACACATATACACACACACACATTAGTGCGTGTCATTGCATTTAAATCCTAACAGCCTTCACTATCTCCTTCTGCACTGCGCTAATTTACTTCATAGAAAATCTGAAAGGTTTGTTGCCTTGGTTTGGATCGTTGTAGTGGGAGCCTGGGTTTCCAATTTTACTCAGTTTTACACAGTTCACCTGCAAATGGTCAACAGTCTGATCAGTAAAGTCTTTATAATGCATAATGCGGGCCATGTGTTGAGTAAAGGTACTAACACCACTACGCCCTTTAATGTGAATTAGGCTGCAACTACAGCAAATAAAAACACACACATATTCACACATGTTTAAAAACAAGCATATACAGCCTGTTTTTTTTGTCACCTTTGAACTGGTGTTTCACAATGATCAAATTACTGTTTATTTAGATGTAGACTGGTGGGACTGTTTCTGGTGAAATAAAAATGATCTTGCTCTCTAACAAAAAGGTCTATGTCTGTAGGATCCTTTCAATAATATTCAGACACTAAGAATAATAATCTGAGCCTGTCAGTGGTAACAGCAAACACTTTTAGTGGACGTACATTGATGGTACAAACATGCCTCAAGTGGTTACATTGCAGCCTGGCTGCAGCGGTCTCTCTCAATACTGGACCATTGTCAAAATAGTTGTTCCTGTTATTCACTTACACACAAGAACATGAGAAAACAGTCGAAAAATTCAGACGGTTTTCGTTTAAGTTATACAGAAACATCTGTCTTTCTTTTCTTCTTTTTTTAAACTGATAAGGGGAGTTGATTAATCTTCTAGTCCCTTATCAGAAAATTAACTGCTAACTATTTTGATAATAGATACATTTTTTAGCAAAAATGCCAAATGTTTGATGGTTCCAGCCTCTAAAATGTGAGAATATGCTGTTATTTCATTGTTCGACATTAAACATATGGAATGTCTTTGGGGATTGGACGGTTGGACAGAAAAAAAAACTTAATCTCAAGAGATTACTTGGAGCTCTAAGAAACTGTAACACAGTTTTCTTCAAAGGAAAATTAGAAGATGATTGATAATAAAACTACTGATTAATTGCAGCCAGAGACTGGAGTGTGTTATAACATATTTGGATTTTGTCTCGACGGAGAAATGAGACACATAAAATAACGAATGAAAATGTATCTAATATCAAATTTATTTGTTTGCTATTATACAAAGAAATCTTATTTATAGGTATATTTCTAAAAATCTGTTTGATCTATTTTTAAAATTAAAGTTACATTTAGCAGCAGATCAATTCTTCAATCTAGTGTACTCAAGACACAATAAGCACACACACACACACACACACACACACACACACACACACACACACACACACACACACACACACACACACACACACTCAGAGGCTGGTTCCCTCTCTGCCTCCATCCTGTTAAACATTTAGCTGAGCTTGCAGACCCAGCAGGGGGGGCTCCGCCCATGCTGTAGCCCAGGAGAGCTCAGTGTCTCTGGGCATGGCGAGGCCACAGAGCCCCTGCCTGCTCCTGGAGGAGCTCCTGCTGTTACAACACACTGAAACGCTGTGGGACGCTCAATGTGTGTGTGTGTGTGTGTGTGTGTGTGTGTGTGTGTGTATAGAGTGAAGCAGGAGATAAATAAGAGACATAAACAGGAAGAGACAAAGAGACAGAGATGTTTCCGCGGCCTGCTGGCCAAAAACACAACAAAAGAACAAAAACGGTCGAAGGACAAGAAGTCAGCTGCATCTGATTTCTTGTGAACACTGAAACCTGCGTAACAGCACTGTGAAGTAAAGAAATGGGTCTTAGTGATGAAGACAAAAAAGACCAGAGAGGAAAAGGGGTGTACATGAAGAGGAGAGATCAGTCAGCAGTCGACTCCAACATCATGTCGTCACGGTAACGAGACAAACCCCAAGGCCCAGACTTCAAATGTATATTTTAACATATTTTACAGACCAGATGGCACGTGTACACACATTATGTGCACAGTATATGAATAAGTGCAAATCCCAATATGAGCACACAACCTCACACAGAATCTATTTTCAAGTTTAAATGCACAGTGTCCACACACACACACACACACACACACCCCAACCACACCCATTATAATTTGAGTCTTTGAAGTTTTAACCTCGGGAGAGTCCCTGGTTTACACATAACACATCCTGAGTGTTCTTCCGAATTCTGTTCTTCTGACATTTTTAATCATCTGGCCTGAATAAAACTAAAGTATTTCTGTATTCTACTTAATTTTTTACATTTTTTTCTCTCAATGCTATTTTGCTTTTACTTAAAAAGTATTGTGTGTGTTCATCAAAGCCTTATATATCCTCTTCCTCTGTGCTGCAGAGCTCCATTTTTGTTAAATAACTATTAAATCCCGGTAAAGTAAAATCTGATTTCTTGCTAAACAAATTATACATGTTAGAAAATGAAAACATGTGAAAAGAATGAACTATACGGTCCTGCATTGTGGAGTTAGACTGTTAAACTGCTACCTGCTGATTCTGTGTCCAGCATTTTTTGGGTGGGCCTTAAATCATGACTCGGTGACACACTGGTCTCAGAACAGAGTACAGCTATTTTTGTCACGATTTTAAAACCCTAATCTTATATACTTGTTTTTTTCAACAATCAAATTTGGCTAGGTGGTTGGTGACAAGTTATTGTGTGGTGTGACAAACTCATTACACATATTTAGTTTTGCTTTACCTAGACTTGAAAAAGAAGTAGCCACACTGTTACACTAAAGCCTCTTTTACACCGCCAGATTTTCGGTGAATGTTGGGCCGTTTTGCAGGCAAGCTGTGAGCGTTTAGACACACAGAGCCGGATTGGCGAGTTGATCCGAGGTG